>JBBPCX010096082.1:0-23921 GCA_037974365.1 Hydrocynus forskahlii
CAGTAAAGGGTATAAAAACGTTAATGTCTGGTACTTGTTGGGAAGTCCTTTATAGCTGGTGAAATATACAACCCATACATTTCACTAGTCGCTTTTGCTTGCCTTGGTGTCGCTCTGTCAGAACTGTGACCCAAACATTTTTGGACCATTGTCCGGAAGTATTTGGTTGGTTCTGAGTAGGTTATACATTCAGTACCATGTAAAAGTCCTAGACACTTTAGAACATTAGATTTTAAACCTGTTCTGCTGAGCAGTATATGCTTTTAAAAGCTTATATTAGAATATATTTGAATAATGTTAATATAGTAAATCGTGTTTTTTTATGTATGTTTGCTTAATCATTTCCAGACCTCTCCTCCTGGAAGCCCGGTATTATGTGGAGTTTCCATCACAAAAACTCCAATACCTGGTTCAGTTTAATCATTACTTCATTTGGTTGAATCAGGAGCTGCTGGTGGAGTCTCACAAATCAATGCAAAGGCTGGAGGCGCCGAGGAGAAATCTGGAACCGAACCTGTGGTCCTCTGACCAGCTCACAATTACTTTTTACAAACAACACAAACCTTGATATGGTTTAATGTTTTTTATTTATCTGTTTGCATATCTGTCTCATATAAATGGCTTTGAACAGTTTGCACAGGAGACTTTTGCACAGTACTGTATTTATACTCTTTAGAATACATCCGTCTGCTGTGTCGGTAGTCATGAGATAACCAGTTCCACTAGCACTCATCCACGTCCGGCCACCTTGTTTACTGTTTTTCTCTCTGTGTGACTGTGGAACAGGTTCATACTTGTCTTATAGGTCAGTAAGTCTCGGCCTGAGAACTTTACAGACATGTTAATGTGCTTTTTAGCAAACTATATCTTTACATTTTGTGGTGATTCTCTTTGATGTGTTCTTCACTTTATGGTAGTCTTTTAATCATCTCTGCCTGCATCATTGATTATGTTCTTCATCTAGTGAGAAATGAGAGAAATCCACCCTGGTGGTCTTCTGTGATCTGTGAGATTATTTGCTGTTGTTTGAAGTGTGCTCCTTCTTTTTTCCACCCTCAGGATGGCCTTTCACATTTATTTCTTTGGTACCCACCGTAACACACTGCAGATGCAACAACTACATCTAGAATCAACTCTAGACCACTGTTTCCCAAACCTGGGACAAGAAGGTTTCTTAGAACAGGGGAAACACTACGGTGTGCCTCCAGAGGGGCCTCTGGGACCCCAGGTTTGGGAACCACAACTGTACTATTTGGCACAAAGCATATAAGATTCAAGATTCTTTGTCACATTCACAGTACAGTTTAGTATCTGCCCCTGAAATGTCTGTGAGACGTGAAAGTTACACTAAATTCCAGAGAAAATAAAAGCTAGAACAAAGTAATAAAAACATGTAGAGAAAAAAAAAAAACATATTATAAAGAGACACCCGTCCAATTATTTCCCTGAAATGGGAGACAGTACATGGAAAGTACTGCAGTTTTTACATTGTCCTTCTAATATTTGTGAAAAGACCCTTTCAAGAACTTTTTAAAATCCAGCATGGTGGAGAACAGCCAAAACAAAAACTTCCCCACTCACTTACAGGCTTGCACTGTAACAGTGACCTTACATTTGTCACGTGTAGAAACCCAACTGCAGTGAATTCTATAAACCTTTGAGTAAATTCAGTCGAAATCTGTGTCAGAGGTGGTCCGGTTACCTCCATTCTTTGCCTGTTCCTTGGAAACTCAGGCCACTTTGGGTTCAGGTCACTCAGGTGTGTTTGAGCAGGAAGACCTGCGCTGGACATCGACCAGCAACAGGAAAGTCTCGTGAAAACTGAGCGATCTTCTTCTTTTTGGATAAATAAGGTTTATATTCCATCTCTGTTTTTAGAGAGAGCTTTTAATTGGGGCACCAGAGTCTGCAAGACAACTTCGTCCCACATATAACGGTCAGTTCAGTTCAGTTTCTACTGTGTATTATGACTTTCATGGATTCATGTTTCATTGCAGATGAGCTTAAACTGTATGGACATCATGCTAATGTGTTGTGCAAATACTACTGTTTAAAAGTGTGGAATCATTTTAAGAATTATATTCAACAGTTACACCTACATGGTAAAAATTATATTTAATCTACAATAATTGGTAATTGTTAAATTCATTTACATTAAATTAGACAACAAATATCTATTTTATATATTTAATATTTATATATTATATATATTTTGTATTTAAATCTGTTTTATTTCTTGATATTTATTAGCCACTATTTAATACATATCATTACCTCTTTTTATTTGTTGTTATTGTCTAGTTGTTATTATTCTTATGGGTGACATTCTGGAACTTTATTTTCCGTGATGTACAGATTGCTCAGTATTATAGTAGAATCCAGTTTGTGTCGTCAGTCTTCTGTCACTGGAAGTGATGCGCACTCTGTTGTGGCCTCAGGTGCGGAGCAGAGGAGTGGCAGGATTATCGCCCGGCATGTTGGAATGCCAGATCTTGACCAGCGCTTCGCAGATGTTGCGGAAACGTTCAACAAGCAGCAGGAACACTATGAGCGTATGGAGGAGAAGCGGAAGACCCTCATGTACCGCTATCGCTGTTCCCCTGAAGACAGCCTGTCCCAGTGCCTGACAAAGATCAAGGACGAACATGGTGAGCCTCAGCCTTTTCCATGAAGATGAAGCTCTGTCTGCAGGTGGCAGCAGCAGCTCTCAAACTGAAGATTAGGATCTGGGAAACAGTGAGAGTGCTGTTGCACAATCAGCTGTCAGGTTTACATCCTGTTGAGTATATAAAGACAGGAAAGATGACCTGATTCTTAGCCAGCCAGGCCAGTTACTCCAGCAGTACAATACTGAAATAATTTCATTTCCACAGAATTGCTGTGGGTACCAAATCTGAGTCAAATCTCTTTTTGTTTTGCCTTGTTTTTGCCTATAAGGATCTGAACATGCAGCCATTTCAAACAACACCACGTTAATGAGGGTCTTGATTCTTGATTCAGGTTGAGAGAAGTTGCGGTGATGTATATTAATGAAAACGATTTGGGCTGTTTGGGCGATTCGAGTTCTAGTGTTTGTTCACAACAAGGGCTTCTCAACTCCGGTTCTAAACTATAAAGGCAACATTCGTCCAAAGAGGAAAACTGTGTAAATTGTTCCTTTTAGTCAAGTCAAGTGTCTTTTAAAGAGAGTCTGAATCCATGACTTGGGTGTGACTCGAGTCTCATCTCTGCCGGAGTACTGAAAAATTGTCATTCAGTACTAAATTTCAATACCAGTCCGCCTTATCGGCAACAGTCAGCCAATTAGCATTCTTGTAGTGATTTAATTTGAATCTTTTAGGCGTGTCTGGACACTGTGCTTCTTTGGAATATGCCTTTCAGTATCAAAGTCAAAGGATCTGTATAGAAATCATAAAGTTTTGAATGAGACACTGCCCTGATAACGATTTGTTGTTATACTCTGTTCATAACTGTGTATAAATTTAATTCAGTTGTCTTTGACACGACAGACACGCACCAGGTCCGCTTGCAGATGAGGGGATATAACTTCACCTTGGATGTGACGCCAGAAGATGATGTTCCCGATAAGCTGAAGCGGACACAGGAAGACGTTAGGGAGCTGTGCCAAGCTGTCAAAGCCTCCGTGTCGGTCAGTACCATGCTTCAGGAGATGATCAACTGGCTCCTGAAGTCGGAGGAGACCCTGACCCAGCAGGTGAGAGACGCAGCCGCGACACACCAGGACAAGCAGCGGCTGGGAGGAAACCTCCGAGAGAACTTGCAGGAGGTTCGGAGAGCTAAAGAGCTGAGTCCTCGCTACAGAGAGGAGGCTGGAAAACTTCTGAATGAAGCAGCCTTGCTTTCTGGCGTCACCCCATAAAATCCATATTTCCAGCCCTACTTTGGTATTCAATACTGTTTTTTTTACAGGCCCTCGTGATTTGGTTATGCTCAGTGCTCATTTTACACAAACAGGAAACATTTTAACATAAAAGTACACAGAAGCCTCCAACACTAAGTATAATATCACAAGCTGCTACCCACACACACCTCAGCTGCCACGCAGCCCATGTGCATCAAAATGGCTAAAGGAGAGATTTCTGAGGAGAACCAAAAAACAGGAGATTCCAAAACTGGAATTTAAAAAATGATGTACATGAAAGGTGACCTCTAACAACTATGCAAGCCCTGGTAGACCATCAAAACTGCTTTTCTATAGATAAACAGCACTTATACCTTTCAGGCAGAGAAAAAAACATCTCTACTCTTGCTTCTGATCTGAAAGATCCACAAGTGTTTTCATCCATCCTTCTACTGTGAAAAGGTGATTCGACACCTTGGGTCTGAATGTTTGTGTGCTGTTGAAGTCGTTACTGGGAAAAGGAAAAAAACAAAAAGGAAGATCTGTACTTGAACAACCAAACTGGACATCTGAGATGTGGAGGAAGGTTTTATGGGCTGATAAGTGGAAAAAATAATGCTTGGTTTTGCAAAACGGAAAGCAGGTAGAAAGAAAGAAAGAATGAAAATTGTAATAAAATCAAAGAGTGAAAACACTAAATGCTCATAAATGCAATATTATATTTAGCTAGTGAGGCTTCTGTGTAATTTTCTCTTCTGAGATTGAAGAATGATAAATATGTTGTTCTAGCTGTTTTATAGATGGCTAATAACTAGATGATAGGGTGGTCTCATAGTAATGTGCACTGAGACTTTACAAGTGCCTCTTTTGGTTGTGGTATTATGCCATTTCCTCAGTCAGTACCACATCTTTAGAAATGTGCATTGCCGGGTCACACAGAAGGAGATATGAGCTTGCATTATTAATCCGGTTTATTTCTGACCATTTATAAGCATAATACTGGAGAAGTCCGAAAAAAAAAAATGCAATAAAATCCATTTCAATACACGTTGCTTGCAGGCCAAGGGGAGGAATACAGAGATTATTTTTTTAATAGGAACAAACTTGCCCTTGGTGCAAAATGGCAATTCCAAACTAATTGTGCCTCCAGTAGTGTAGAATCATACAGATTGGAATATAGCAATTTCAACAAATGATGGTAGCACTGAAACATAGCTTCCTAATTGGCTTTAGGCTGGTCTGAGCATTAATGTACATTACTTTTGTGAGTAACTTCTTTGTCTTGCTTAGACTTCAGTTTTAGAACAAGAGCCTTTTCCTGTCTTTTGTTGCTTCTAGCTGTGTGACCTAACAGCTTTGTCCATTTTTTTGGAGGGTTTGAAAGGAAATCGCATCATTTTGCCTATTTGTCCTTATATATGTTCCTTTTTGTGTTTTAGAACATGGTTGAGTATTTTTGCCATTTTTGTCTAAATGGTAAAAACATTCTGGAGTCATTCAGAGAGCACTACAGTCTCCCGCAGGGCGCTGGTGATTTGTGGGGAACACTGTAGATCCGTGTTCACCAACTCTCCTCCTGGAGATCTACTCTCCTGCCATTTCAACCTGCATATAATATGCTGCTCCTCCCTTGTACTTAACACACCAGCCAGTCAGGGACTTCTGAAGAAGGCCATCAGCCAGAACAGGTATTGCAGGTGTTGCTGGAACTTTTTATGAAGGTAGATCTTCAGGACCAGGGCTGGTGACAACTGCTGCAGATCATTACATTAGCTGGATGTACAGTACATTAATGTTCCTTATGAGTGTCTTATTACCAAGTAACAAACATAAACAGAAGAAGTACTTTCCAGCATTCTGGAGAATGGCTGATAAACATAGGACTGACCCTCACAATGACATTATAGATTCCTCCAGTAGGTAACAGACAAGGCAAGTCAACAAGGGCTTCTTAAAAGCAGTACGAAACCGAGGCCAGTAAATAATACTGAACAAGGATAAGTGAAGTCACAGTTATGTGACGTATAAAGGGATATTAGGGGCATGAACAATGGAAAAATGGGAAAATCATGTTAAAATTACAAAATAAGTAATACCAGAAATGGTCATATCTGTGTTTGATGGACGCCAACCTGAATCTCTGTCCTCAATCTCTATCCTCACTTAGAGGTAAGTAATATTAATGTGTAAATATTTTCTTGTAATAGTCTTTAGGGCATCTAACTAATGTTTTTACTGTAATCATGCTTCTCACTGACCAGTGGGAATTTTACCTATTATTGGTGGAAAATCATGTCTGAGAGCCACTGCCACTGTGCAGTGAGATCACGCAGTGTAGGATTAACGGAAAAGTTCAGTCAGGAAAAGAGAATGTTACAATAATGGAAAATGACTAGCCACTACTTCGCTCTATGCAAATAATGTGACTAGTTTCCAGTCTTTGTTAGACTTTAGGCACATTCATTTTCAGATTCAACATAATTTTTTACGTCATGATTCAGTTTTTGGGTTTTAATGTACCAAGACTCATATTAAGCCTTTTAAAGCTAGATTAAGTGAAATAAAGGGAAATACCACTTGCATTGCACTGTAGTCCAGGATTAGGCTAAATCCTTGTCCGGGAAACGGGCCTTATAGAACTGTGATTCTGTCCTGATCGTTTGGGATGAGATGAAACAGAACGTTTTCTGTGCTTGCTGAGGGTGAATGCATGCATAGCATAAGCCCTGCCATTTCTACGCCTACTGTAGTCTGACAGGATGCTCCCACATGCCTAGTTTTGATCAGACACTGCTTTTCTTGAAGGACACTGAGGGATGTTTTGTTTCAGACATTCAATTTTAGATTCTGTACTGCAGTCATTCCCTTATAACTCATGGACTTAAGATAATGGTAATGTAGCAACAAACACTAAGCACTGGAATGTTATATACTGGAGTATGGACTGTGCACTTCTAGTGTGATTTATTATGTTCTGTATCTTATTGCCTTTTTTGGGAGTCCTGTCTCTGCTGAACCCTGCAGCCTCTAACATGATACTAAACATAACTAGCTCAATTTTTTTTGTTTATTTATACACATGCACGTTTTTCATTTTATCTAAATAAAACACTAAATATGGTTAATTAACTTGTTTACAACACACAACAATCATTTAGAAAAATGTACATGTGTTCTGGCACTGATATGAGCACGGATTAACTGTTGGATGATTGTTTTTTTCTTTGTCGGTCATATCTGCAAATATACTTTTAATAAAAGACATACTGTTGTTGCAAAGTCATTTACTGTTTATACTAATGTTTATATCATGCTTGCAGGGGTGTGTGTGTGTGAGAGAGTGTGTGTTCAACAGAGCAAAACCTAAAGGACACATGTTTGGAGTCTCAGCTGGAGTGCAGTAGTGGCTTGACGTGAAGTCCTTCATTATCATGTCAGTTGCTCACAGTGGTGGTAATAGGAACCAGGCGTCTGAAGCAGTTAATGCCTCTAAAAGCTCCCTCACAGAAATGTATTACGTGAATGGGTCAGAGATGTGCTGCCTAAAGCCTGAGACATTATTTTGCAATAGTTTTGAGAGACGTTTTTGGCCTAAGATGTGTTTTTTAGTCATTCGCGGTGGACAAGTACATGCATGGTGCGGTAAGGCAGAACAGTACCCAAAGAATTTTTTTATTTACAGATTTTTTTCCCCAGATCATAAAACAAATATAGGTTAATGAATCATGGAATAAAATGTCCATATTTGTGCTGTAGGCGTCTGGTTCTTTTCACCCCCACTGTAAGTGTCAGTAAGATTCCCTTCAATGCACCACTTCATATCAAACCATTCTGAAGGACTATGTTTTTATGTTTTATTTTGTTTTATCTCAACGTCTGGATTCCACTATATAGACGCCTGACAGGAACTTTAATGAAATTGCGTTCAAATCCATAGACTTTAATGTGGAGTTGGTCCTCCTTTGCAGCTAGCTTCCACTCTTCTTGGAAGGCTTTCCACAAGATTTTGTTTCTGTGGGTATTTGTGCCCACTCATTCTGTAGAGCATTTATGAGGTCTGATGTTGGACGAGAAGGTCAAAGTTGTTGGATGGGGTTGAGGTCAGGGTGCTGTGCGGGCCAGTCAAGTTCTTTCACACTGAACTCATCCAGCCATGTCTTTATAGAGCTCACTTTGTGTACTGGGACACAATCATGCTGGAATAGAAAAGGTTCTTCCCCCAAACTCTGTCCACAAAACTGGAAGCATGGTTTTGTCCAGAATGTCTTGGTCTGCTGAAGCATTAAGATTGCACTTCACTAGAAGTAACTGCGATGAAGAGGTCCCAATACTTTTGTCCACATCGTGTTTGTAGAAAATTTTGGAAAACAGGTGAATTTTCCCTTTTAAATGAAACTGCAGGTTTTGCCTGCTTCTTCCAATCCCTGAATGGAGAAGCCACTTGACAACCTACCCCTGTCGTGGAACTGATATAGTCCCGCCCCTCGGGCTCTCCGATTGGCTGCTATTTGTGGACAAGCCGCCTGGTCTTTATATAGTCCTCAGCCATTGGCTGGTTTGGGCTGTCCGTTGCGAGTGATGCCTCAGAATCTAAGCTAGTTTGAATTGTGAAAGTAATGAAGACGAAGGGACTCGATGTGGCTGGCAAAATGTGGGCATTTGTGAAGTAGCTGGTTTTTGTTTTCCCTGGTCGAAGAGAAGGCAAACACCGGAGGTGGACAGGACTTCTGAGGAGAGCATGTTTGTGAGTATTCTCCCAGTAGCGCTAATGACCTTCGAGGGCTAATAGCTAACTTCTCCCTCGCCAGACACCTGGACCCCAAACAAACCTTCAGAGCTCTCAGGAGCTCCAAAGAAAATGGCTAAGGAGGTCTTTTAGGAGTTTCTAAAATCAGTGGGTACTTTCCTTCTGCTGTGAAACTTGGCCCATCTTCGGGAGTAAGTTGTTTCCTAATATGTATTGAAGTGATGGTCCCTCGCACAGGAGTAACGGAGATGTCAGGTGGCTGAAGTGAGGGATAAAGGAAAGAGGGATAATCGTGTTGGGCACACGTTGTTGTTGTTTCTGTGAACTGTGTCCACAAAGTTTTGTCTAAAATGTCTTGGGGGGGCCCAGCCCAAACCCTGAAAAACAGGCGTGTCCCAGTACTTTCGTGCATATCGCATTTCTTTGGTTAAACTAAAACTGTCAAGTGGCAGAAGTGGAGGATAAAGGAAAGAGAGATCGCTGTGTTGGGCACACTGTGTTATTGTTGCCGCCATAAACTGTATCCACAAAGTTTTGTCCAAAATGTCTTGGTCTACTGAAGCGTTACGATGGGCCCAGCCCAAACCCTGAAAAACAGGTGTGTCACAAAACTTGTGTCCACATTGTTTATTTCTTAGGTTAAACTAAAGCTGTCAAGTGGCTGGAGTGAGGGACAAAGAAAAGCGGGGGCGTCCTGTTGAGCATACTGTGGTGGTTGTGTTGTGTTCACAAAGTTTTGTCCAGAGTGTCTTGGTGTGCTGAAGTATTAAGATTGTCCTTCACTGGAACTAAGGGCCTAGCCCAAACACTGAAAAACAGAAATGTTCCAATACTTTTGTCCATGTTGTGTATTTCTTTGGTTAAACTAAAGCGGTGGAGTGGCTGCAGTGAGGGATAAAGGAAGGAGGGATCACTGTGTTAGACTGGCTGTGTTGTTTATTTACAGGTTACCCCAGACTGAAGGGTATTATACTCGTAAAAAGCACTCTGGCCACCTGCTTGGAGCCAAAGGGTTTGTCTGAGCTCAGAAAACAGGATCCTCTGAGTGCCTAACTAGATAGTCAGTACTGGTTTTCCATTTAGAAACATCAAAGGACCAAAGACTGGTACCTGAAGTTTCTGAGCCTGCAAAGTACAAGTACTATATATAGGTATTATAAACCATATATATATATTTAGATATATGTTTTATGTTACGTTCCAAGAGCATATTTGGGGGCATTTTTTTTAACCACATCACGGATACACGGCTGTATAATGAAAAAACGCGAATATGTGATTTAATTTCATTTTAAACTCAACTTAATACTTTACCCTTAAATACAGGGCTTTAAGAAGAACAAATAAAAAAACACAGAACACTCGAGATGCTCCACGGGGGAAATTCTGGACTGTGTCTGCCAGAGATGCATCACAGGGCAGCAGCCAATCAGCAGCAAGGAGAAATAAATAACGTTCTCGGATTGGCTCCTTTCAAACCTCCCGACTCTTAGTACAGGTGACTGTGACATCTGGTCCAGGAGGACGATACTTTGTCTTGCAGTGCACTTGATGTAAATGGTCGGGATGACGATGAATCTCGACATGACAAGACTTGATTTGACTCGATTAGACTGAAAACGTCTCTCCTGAGTGCCTGACCAGCAAGTCAGTGCCAGTTTTTCTATCTGAAACAAGTTACGTGCCGTGTTTGGTTGGAACATTGGCGTAAGATTCCGCTCCAGTCAAACTGGCTTTTGTGTGGCACAGATATCTCCTCTTCCCCTTTCTTCTCACACTGTTTCCTCAGATAAAGCCCACTGGCTTCATTAAGTGCCTCTTCTAGACGAGGAACTGATGACTGGGAAGTTACCAGAGAGCTGGGCGTCTCCTTGTGTACATTTAACTCACCCTTTTCTTAAAAAAGCAAAAACGATTGCAGTTTAATATTTGAGAGGTGAGGTAACTAAAATACACAAGTCAGATGACCGGTCAGTCTTCTAGTTCACACATTCTATTTCTCTGTAATACTAGATTTAGTCTCAATTTCTGTATTTTTAAATATATAAAATGCATATACTTGAATAAATGCATATACTTGAATAAATGCATATACTGTCCAGAATTCCTGCATCAGTGCATATCCTACTTTATAACACCCTTATTGGATTGGTATATTTTTAATTAGATTCTGCACGGTCTTCTTAGATAAGTTCTCCCATTCTGTATTGCTTTCTGCTTGTCAGATTCCTGTTTTATTTTTTGCCATTGCACTTTGAGTAACTGCTCAGTGGCCAGTTCTGTTTCGCTGATTTGCTGGCAGTGAAATGCAAATGTAATTCATTGCTGTTGAGTCGATTCCTTATCTCGTAATTCGGTCTGATAGCTGCTGAGGGCTCGGTTGCTGAGGGCATAGTCATCAGAAAAAAAGTCTCTGTGTAGAGAAGACGGATGGTGCTCTTGTCCGCACGTTTCTGGAGAACGTTTGTTCAACCTCGCTAGGACGGCCATGTGACCAGCTGCCTCTTTTGAAATGCAGATTTGTGCCCGAAGGGGAAATTGAGCTTGCTTTAAGAGGATTCTGGGAGCATTTTGCACCTAAAGGTATCTTGCACTTCTTTTTTTTTTTTTTTTATCATCTCAGGCAGAATGTGAAGAGCTGTGCTGCCACGGGAATTTTGTTTTGCTCGGGTGGATGACTGATGCTGTTTATCAGGACTTTGTGTGTGTGTGTGTGTGTGTGTGTGTGTGTGTATTGTGTGGGTTGTTTCTGATGATAAAGTCAGTCGGAAATGGTCTGCAGTGGTGCTGCGCTTCATTTTTCAAAGGCTACTGAAGGAGATGACAGGATATGTGTTGTGTGGTAACACTTCAGATAAAGTCTTTCAGAAGTATCACATTGTTTCATGTTCAGCCTTTGTGTGTGTATGTCTGTATTCAGTGTTGTCATGGTTCTACTGAGAAAGCCAAGGCTAGTGATTACAGTATTACTCATAAATAGCTGGTCCCTGAGTTGCATAATTCTGCAATTTGTGCCTGGAGTCAGGCTGTCCTCAGAGTTTGTACAGTTAAACCTGAAATGAGTAATCAGAATGGCATGAAATCAGGGCAGAGCTCTTTTTTCTGTTTTAAAACCACGGTTCACGTTGTTACTGTCCAAAAAACATGGATGTTTGAAACAGCAGGTTATTTGATCAGGCAGAAAGATGCACCAAGTACAATAAGGGAAGCTTCTATTCTCGGTTGGTCTCTGAGTGCTGTTGTACTTTTTTTTTTTTTTATAGAAGACCTGCCCTGCCACAAATCTGAATCGGGACAAAGATCCAAAGCCTGGTGCCTGAAGTATCTGAGCAGGCAAACCATATTATAAACCATATATATCGATAGAAGCCATATAATCTAAAGATTATACTGAAAGAGTGTTCTGCATAATATTAAATGGGTTGAAAACCATTTATACTAAACCATTATATGACATAAAACCTGAGGGCACCACAGACTACTTTAAAAAAGGACGTAAAACATTTCTTCTTAGTAGAACATATGACTTAACCTTGCTGGTACCTTTAAGATGTTTTATGTTAGCTTTTTGTCTTTTGACTTTGCTTTAATGTGACGTGTATTACAAATAAAATGTATTATTATTATTCATATTATTAAATTCAAGAACTTTCAATGTCCAGCTGTAATGATCAGAAAAGGACAAAAATGCTGTCTGTGTGTCTGTCTGTCTGTGTGTCTGTCTGTGTGTCTGTCTGTGTGTGTACGTAGATATATTTCTCTCAGCCAAATCAGTAAATACAGCTGTGTATCATAGGAAATCATATCAAACCTACCCGTTATATAACATTCTTCATGTGTAGTTTTTCCTCATGAGAATGTTTCGTTACATAAAAATGTCATATCGCCTAGATTTCCCACCTGACTGGTGTTTATTTATTTATTTATTTATTCTAGGAATGAGACGTTTGTTTTCTCGCATTGAAATTGTGCCTCTCCGCAGTGCTTTTAGTCAGGTTGCCCTCAGGCTTGTGTCCATGTTCTTCATGGTCCAGGAACAAGGCATCGCTCCGACTTTACGTTCGATCTGATATCATGGAAGACATTAGGTCTGGTTTGTGCGGATCACCATGCTAAACTAATGGCCTGTCTTAACCAGTGCATTCAGCTGGCCTCTCCGTGTCCATTAGGCTTGACTTTTCTGCTCTCTGGAGTGACTTTTAGCCTTATATAACGTGCTAGGTTTGATTCTCACTCTCCTCCAGGGCCTGTGGTGATGGATGGTGTGTATGTGTGTGTGTGTGTGTATGTCTGTGTCTAAGAGAGCAAGTGGGGGGAGAAATGGAAAAGTGAGAGATGTGAAGGAGAGCTGGGTCACTGTCCATGCAGAAAAATGAAATGGTGTGAGTGGGCTACTGTACAGGAGTGTAGTTTGCTAAATATTACTTTTATTTCTACTCTGGCACATTTGGGAGAGGGTTTTTTTTTTTTTTAACTCAGTTACCCATTAACCTACAATTGCTAACTTCTTTTTTTTTTTGTTTAATTTAATTTAATTTAATGTGTTTCTTTTGACTGAGAGTGCATCAAAAACAGAGGAGTAGAGCATTGAAAATAGAGGAGTAGAGCCTAGGGATGAAACCGGTTTTATGGCAAACCACTGTAAAATTTGTATTACTGTTTCAATTTTAAATTCTCATTAAAACCATAGTTAGTTGCTGTGCTTGGAAGAACTTGTATTGCATGCTGTCCAGCATCAACCAAAGTAAGCAACAGCCTCCCAGACACAGGTGAAAATATTGTGCGTCAGTGAAAACTGTGCTCCGGAGGTTTTTTAGCCTTCTCTAGGCTTCCAAACAGAGTGAATTCCACACTGCAGAGGTTCTGGAGTAGAGGCTACACAAACTGATGGCAAACGTTCATTTTCAACCTTTAAACACAAGGAAACGCATACAGCAGCTTTTTCAGGCTTACAAAAACATGTGAATGACAGCAAGGCCAGTTAACAGCTAATTAATTTGTTTTTGCTGAGAAGACATTTGTGTGTGAGACCAAGAGATGGGTATGAGAAGTGAAAAGCTGAAACTCATATGCTAAACAATACAGAACACAGCGCATTTTGTATCAAAACACCCAGTTCTTTAACTGAGCAAGAGTATTGGAACAGAATGTTTCAAACTAAATTCAGATCACAAGTGCTTAATTTCTGGTTGCATATGCCTTGCTTGCAATAAGTGCATCAAGGCTACAACCCATAGACTGCACCAGATTTACCGTTTCTTCATTGGCTTTGTCTTTGTAGTGTTTCACCTCGGTGTCTTTTAGTTGTTTTGCAGGGTTTCGTCCCTCAGTCCTCTCCTCAGGAGGTTAATTGCATGTTCATTTGGGTTAAGTGTGTTCCATCATTTTGGTGCAGGTTAATCTTTTCTCTCATCAGTCCATAAAACTTGGACCATTGTGGCTCTATTTTTTTTTCTCTCTCTCTCTCTCTCTCTCTCTCTCTCTCTCTCTCTCTCTCTCTCTCTACTGCTCTCATGATTTGTATGGCCTCATTTGATGATGTTTTCCTTAGAAGACAGCCAGTTTGGTGCCTGTTTCTCAGTACACCAGTGGTTTCTTCTTTTTCAGGACATTCCAAATTGTGGTATTGGCTGTGTCCAGTGCTTTTTGAAACACCTCTGACGGATTTCTCCCATTTTCTCAGCTTTTCCCACAGTCTGCTCTCTGGTCTTCGCGTTGGTCTTCCCTTGTGAACTACCGAAGCAGTTCTTACAGGTGAAAGTCAAAGCTTAAACTGAGAAGATATCCAGGCCTACTTAATTATTAAACAATCAATCTTATATGACTCACCTGGGTAACAAGAAACACCTGTTAGCTTGTCATGTTCCAACACTTTTGCTCGCTTGAAAAACTGAGTGGTTTGAGACAGAATGTACTATGTTCTATGTTTAACGCATGTAGATGTAAATACCAGGATATACAAGCTGAAACTGATCTCTCTTCTCGTATTTATCTTTTGACCTCTTGCACAAATGTCTTCAGGGCACAGCAAAAACAAATTAATTGGGCTTGCGGTTCCATAACATTGAGGGAACTGAATGTCTGATGGTTGTGTACTGTTTTACATACTATATAGAATGTGTGTTTTATGTTAAAAAAAAAAAATTAAGTAGACTTGTGTCTTTCCTTTTCAGCGTGGTTTGTGATGAACAACACATTTTTGGGTTCTCACTCAGTTGCTCTGGAGCCATGCATTGAATGTTGGACAAGGTAGCTTAACTTTTGCATTTAAAAACGCATGTCTGGATTTTGTCATCTGTAAAAAACAAAAAAAACAAAAAACAAAACAGGCTATTCTTAATCAATTCCTTTCAGAAGTAGAATAGCTAAATATCCACATCAGCCAATTTTTCTTGTGGATATTTAGCAACAAGAACAAAAATAGGCCTTATAATAATATAGTTTGTCTGCAGACTGCATGTGACCATTGCACGTTACACTTGGTAAAATGATTTTATTTTGTGTATCCGAATAGTTTCTGTCACTACAATCATGATAGAAATTTTCTTACAGTTTCATCTCTGGTAAAGCCCAAGAAACTCCAATTCATATGCTGTTAGATGATGGATGTACTAAAAAGTTACCCGGCTGTTCTTAAATTTATTCCGTAGATGTGATTTAACAGAACTGAAATCAAACTGTAGTCAGTTTGTCTCGTGACTTCAAACTAGATCACTGATGCATCGGAAGTTAGAAAAAAAAAAGTTTTTCAAATTTGACCGATTTAATTAAGCAAACACGAGTGTGTAACTGGCTGATGAACTGAAAGAAGCTGAATAGAAATGTCACCGTTCCCGAAACAACTGAGAATTCCCGAAACACTGTCAATGCAACGTACATGGCTGGACTTTCACCTCACATCGACAACACATTTTGTAAAAGAAAAAATTTAGATTGACTTGATTCTTTTTTTGGTAATACATTCTGGACTTAAATTATATTTTTGTATAGTTAATAAACATCTGAAGTTTGAGTTTGGCTCAGAAATTAGGAATCAAACCAAACTCTGAAAAGGGTCCGTCGTTAACACCCTCATTCAGTACTTCTGACCTCACACGTTTGTACTTCTGCTCAACTTCTGCTGGAGTTGTTATTTCACTGAAGTAACAGTGTTAGCGAGGGCTCATGGTGCTCAACCATTTCTTCATGTGTGCTGTGTCAAACACGGCTGAAGAGATTTCCATATCGGTCCTGCAGGTGTGTTTCCTTCTGCTCCTCCTCTTGCTTCCTTTTTCTTCATCTCATTCATTTGCTCGCCTATATAAATGTTGTTGCCACGTTTCCTCTGCAGACGACCTTGTGGTTCAGACTCTCAGTCCTTCAGATGTTTGAAGACGGACATGCTTAAAGAAAGCCAGGTGGCCTTCTGTCCCTCCGGTAGAAAACACTTGAACCGCACACAGCCTTCTTGGTCATTATTCTGTGCAGAGGGGTTCTTTTATACAGCTGCTTTCCACTCAGATTGGGAGTTTTTTTGTAGCAGTATTTTCCTTTGATTCTGTTTCATTGGGTCATTTTTTGGCCCTGGCAGGAGAAGTTACATCTCAGCCTGGAATGTTCGCTTCTTGATTTAATGTTTATAAAACTCTTGTACAGAGAGAGGAGGAAGGAAGATCATTTTAGGGCAGAGGCAGCATAAAACCATTGAATTCAATGTAGAGGTTTTCCTTCACTTCATGTTTATGGTACAGAGGGAGAGAAGGAGACGGGCAGACAGACGGTTGTTAAAGGGGCATGTGTGTTCATAGGTCACATGCAGCTGGCAACACAGGAAAAAGCAGCCTGGGCACATTATTCACTTGTTCTCAACGTGTCGCTGCTCAACCCCCTGCCAAAAGTGACGTCTGCTCTGATTGGTCTTCCTGCTTCCTGACCGCTGTGCTGGACCGGGGTTGGGTAGGTGGGTGGGGCCCAGAGTGTGTGAGTGTGCGACAGGAAATAAGAAGAGGGTTTTGAGTTGAGGAGAGTTAGTCCGTGGGCGCGCTGTGGTGTTCTTGCGAGTGTTCTCGCTCCTCGTGTCTCTGCGCGGCTGCTCTCTGTGAGTATATTTAACCATCACATCTCTGCCTTGAGCTGTAGGAATTCTCCTTCTCCGTCGATATCAGGCTGTCAGGCTGCGTGGAGTAGGAGTGGGCGAGTGTGAACAGTTCCACCCGGCGTCTGCGTGGTGGAATGAGTCACACTCTGAACTCGGCCTGGGCCAGTAAGTTTAAAGTGTCTGGTAGCAAGTGCTTATTTAAGAGCTGTTTTCTGTAGGAAATGGGATATAAATGCTGACCCTGGTCGTGCACTCACTCTTGTACATGAATCCCCAGGAGGAAGGCACACAAGCTGACTGCTAAGCTCAGGCTGTTGATTTTATTTATTTATTTATTTTTAGATCCTTCTGGTGTTAATTGGACCGCTGCCTCGTGTTCATTTCAAATGACAAGCGCTGTGTATTTCTCCCCTGTGGGTGAAATAACCTGTTTAATGCACCGCTTTGTCACTCAAACAGGTTTCAAGCGTGGGCTTAAGTGTGTGTGTGTGTGTGGGGGGGGGGGGTGAAGGAGAGGCAAGCAAGAAAAGTAGCTTTGCATTTGGCAGAGATTAGCTCATGGAGAAATTGCAGTGGGACAGAGGTGGCGGTTGTTTTCAGGATCAAGTTGTTGAGTTGAAATGAGTGCACATATGTGACGCATGCTTGAGATTACAAGGACTGAAGCCCTCTCACCAAGAGGAGAAGGCAAGGTTTGGCATGAGCATACACACGTCAGGTTCCTGTCTAATTTATGCAAACCAAATTAACTTAGATTGAAGGTGAGTGCATCTGCGATTTGAATATATTTGTTGTGGTCTGCTCGCATTAGGAAATCAAGTGTAATAGTAAACATGCTGCTGTTTGCACGCTTGAGTGCCTGCACTCAAAATGCAACATTTGAAGAAACCCATTAGTGTTATTGCATTAGTTTGAATTGGCTCCCATTTCCAGGACTAAACATCCTCTGTAGTGCAGTGGTCTGGTCTAATGTGTGGTCCATTTATCCTCTTGTCCTATTAATGTGTTAAATATGGTTGCATGATGAATCAGATTTTTATTAGGTATGTGTAGTGATGTCAGAATGATATTAGTACAGGGTTGGATCTGCTCAAAATGAATTATTGGAATTGCAGAGATATTTATGTTCAATGTTTCAAATCTCAGTTTGATGGTTCAGTTTGAGCTGCTGTGCTAAAATGTCTACAACCTTTTCATCTCGGCTTCTGAGCCAGACTCACTTTGCACCATGATTCAGCTTGAAATTTTAAACAGCCTTCAAATTGATAGTTTAATAATGCAAGATGTACAAATGTATTGTTTATGCAAGATGTTCCAAACACATACCAGAATAAATAACAGAATTGTTGCCAGTGGGAGGTAATATACACACACACACACACACACACACACACACACACACACACACACACACACACACACACCCCAAATTTACTAATTTCGAATTCGTAGATGAAGGTTGTTCATTTTGAAGGTAGATGTTGGTATCTTGTTAGGATATTAGCATGTTTTTTGTCTGGGTCTGTACTTGTGTACACATTTACAAATAACATAATTGATGTCCGTAACAAAATGTTGACACATTACCTTTGTAATTTTTTTAGCTGGTAAAGTTAAGCTGCGACCAGCAAAAGGGAACTCACCTATATGGATGTGACGCTGGCAAAAAGTATAATTAAGTATAAAGTAGTCCTATTCAACATGACTTGGCTCTCCATGGAAGCGCAGCGTTACCATCGTCCAGCTCAAAAGAATACATCCTTGTCAGATCATTAATTAATAGTAGCGTTCCATCCTTTTCCATCTACAGCTACTCTCGGACAACATGCTGTTCACATTATGACCAGTTTGTCAGAATGTACTTATGTTGGCCTCATCATGTTGTGCTACTAACACTAGCTACTGAAATATTCTATCATAAGCCGTATCGGTTCTGTTCGTTTAAAATGTTTATCAGCTTATACTGAAAAAACGTTCAGACATCTGGTGTCTGCTGTCGCAGTATTTAGTAAATCAGCTAGCTATGTGAAACTGGTGAATTAGATTATAGCTCAGTAAACGTGATCCTGTAAATCACGTTTTGCATGGGAAAAAAACCCCCCATAAGCTCCTCTTGGAAACTTATTCAAAAGTTAACCATCAAACTGGCTCATTAAAATGTCAAACCGGGTAAATGTGGCTATAGCCTAAGGAACTAATACCGTTAATCTACATATTTATTATTAAACCATTTATTTTTAGCTCTAACTAAGCTTAATATTGGGCAGGCATATGATGACACATTTGAACGATTCATGTTTTTTCCATGGTGTTAACTTGTGAGCAGTACTTCAGTTTCTCAAAACATTGTTAGCTTCATTAAACAAAAGGTTTTTGCTAAGATGTTAATAAAGCAGTTCTACATTCATTTTATATTATTGAGCTGATGGATTTGTCAGTTATTTCACGTGGATATTTGGTTACAGCCATAGTTGTTTTTGCACTACTTTTCATAACTTAATAGAACATTACGTTATTTGAACATATTGCGCAGTCTTGTAGCTTTGTGTTCTTTTTATAAATGCCTCAGTATTATGTGGTTTCTATACTTGGTGCACAAAAACTGGTTTTCCAGCGACATGGAAGGACACACAAATGAGCTCAGTGGAACGGGATGATGGCCAGATATAGTGCTGCCAGAAGACATGCCCTTTTGAATGTAAGTTTCTCGTGCTGGACTCAATCCAAGCTACCCCAGCTGTGGATAGGATGTTTAAAAGAAATTTCTGTTTTCTTTTTTAACGCTTGAGGTTTTTCAAAGCTTAAAACCCATTGTCTTGTTTTATGCATCAGTTTCAATTTTGGGGTAGTGTGATACCCATTCTAAGTGACAGGCCTAAATTACCCACTACAATTGAATACAAGCAGATCGACATCATGCTGCTTTATGTTGTGTAGAAGCCCTGCAATTTGGATTTTACATTTATTACAATAAAGATTTCCCAGTAGATTCTTTCATCTCTTGAATTGGCTTGAAGCCAAGGCTATTCTTTCATACTGAAGCATCGTTACAAAGATAATTGGGCTAATCCCCAGCTTGCTGTGTAAAGCTCGACACATGCCGGTTCACTTAGTGGTCCTCTGGTGGCATCTCTGCAGTGACAGGCGATGGGAAGGTCAAATGTTGGGGCTTAATAAGGTCTCTGCTGGTCTGTTGTGTTTATTACCATCTCATCCATCCTCATTACCCAGCCTGTCAGCTTCAGTGTCTGGAGAGATGCACAGCGGGTCCTACAGACTGGTCCAGGTAGGGGTGAGAAGATTCTTCCTTTAACTCCTACCTCCCACAGTTTTCCAGCTGCTCCCTTTAAGCTTCTGGCGTTCTTGATGGCTAATCTGTTCAGCCTCCTTGAAAAGATCTGGCCAGATAATTGTCTTCCTGTTATGACTTTGGTTATGATGTATGTGGATTTCATCGAGTTTTGAACGAGTCGAGAGCCAGAGCGGCTGGAAATCAGGCCTGAAAGTCCTGCCTTATCACATCTCCGTGTTTATTACATTTGTTAGATGAAAATGACTGCCTCGTATTTGAAACACACTCTCATTCCCCTGATGAAAGATCTGATTCCATTATTCGTGGCTTTGTTTGCGCAGACAGTATTGTCGCCTGGAAACAAGAAAATGTCCTGCTGCTCTTTCCCTCAAATTCTACCATCTTCGTGCCTGTTTAGAGAAGCACCTTCGGCTTTTTCATGGATGCAGTAGGTTATCGATGACTTCTGACTGCTCTTCACTTGAGAGTGGCAACATATTGCAGAAAGAGCTGTCACTGTCAGTTAGGTCAGTTATGTTGGTAACTGAGACGTAGATCAATATTTCCTACAAGAAATTAACCCTTTATACCCCCATCTGAATTCAAAAACACTCTTTGGGATGAACATAAACCAGAGGAAACGACAATTAGGATTTTGTCATTTGAGATAACCACTTCTTATTTTTTTTTAAACTGTTTGTTCACACACAGAGACACACAGAGACACACAGAGACACACAGAGACACACACAGACACACACCATTATTATTAACAAGATAGTTTACTTGAGTATTAAGAAAAACATCACAGCCGTGTAGCTAAAGATTTCATAACTAAAACCTCAACATAACCTCTACCCCGACAGATACATTTTCTCAAGATTTGCAGATAAATTGACCAGAGATAACTGGCATTTGTACAAAGGTTAATAGCAAAATAAAAGTTCATTTGCTTGGCTCTACTTTGGTCAACACAGTTAAGGGACAGAGAATAAAGTGGGGAAACTCAGGATTGACTGGTTATTTAACAGGTTTAGCTTATTCTCATAGGCTTTATCATACAAATTATGAAGCATCACCCTTTGTTTTTCATAAAGTTTCATAAAATTGATTTCTACATGATTAGTTGCCTTCAATGTGATGCTCTGCATCCCAGTTCCGTATTTGAAGGCTCATGTTCTGGGTGAGCCGAAAGAACTGCAAGCAGCGCTGCTCATGTAATTCATCAGCATCTATTACTGATCTCCAGAACGTCTCCACAGAGAGCGAGATCAGTCAGTGGTCATTAACATGAGACTGCTCTAATGAGTCGACTCTCTTCTAAGCCCTTTCCTCATTTATCCAGAGAGGCTCTGCGTAATCAGGCCTCTTGAAGTGGTTGTTCTCCTATCAAACTCCTCTTCTCACATCTCAGCCCCTTTAATGAGGCCGTGTTCTGGAGAACAGCCGTGCAGCAGGATACAAACGCTAGTGACACAGCGGCCTTTTCAGAGGCGGCCAATGCGAGGCAGGACTCTGATCTTGCTCAACGACTGAATCACCGAATTCCTTCCATGAAGCGGTCTAAAAATACTCTTCTTTTATCGCAGTGCGATGGACGTGCAGACCCTCTTTTCTTCTCGTTTAGTATGATGGTGGGCTATTTCAGGAGGGATGCGGTTATGTAAAGCAAGATGCGCGGCAGGTTTGAGTTTAGCTTTTCGTTGCATTTTGGTGGCTCTGAAGAACAAGTTTATTTTAGTCCAGCTCCGTCTCTCTTGGGTCCTTGCTTGAAAGCCTCACCTCACAAAAGAAAACCAAATCATCAACGGAGACATGCACCCAAGAGCCCCTGTTGGTTGTTCAAGTCAGTTAGTCCAAGAAACTAGGCCAACCCAAGCTGTTATATTAATTAACTTAATTAAGGTATTTATTACGTCAACTCTTGTTTAGGTTATCGGGGTTCAGCATTAATGATTGCCACAGAGATCACGGGGTGTTTTTTTAAGCAGTTCCATAAAAGAAGCCCTTTGTGTACCTAAATCATATTTGAGAGAGAGCTGTGCAAGTGTTGAAAGGTTAAACGAACCTTCATTTAATGTAAAGGTTCTTTCTTTACTTAATGATTATTTCTAGAACCTTTATGATGAGGTTCTTAAACATTTTCTTCAAATTCGCACTTCTTATTTTCAAAAGTGTAATCGCTTCGCTGAGAATGAGACGAAGCCAGGTGAGAAACTTTATTTCCTCACGGACAAAATTATTTTCCACAAACTGATTCTGACCCATTGTTACTGGAGATGTTTTGCTGCTGGTAGACTATACTGTAACAATGCAGGGAAAACATCATGTTTTGATGCTGCTGCTGTTTATAACAATCAACCGCTGCAGTGCTGTAAAAATTTATAGGGGTATGAGTGGGAAACGCCTCTTGCTGATCAGGAGCACTGGGCACGCGTATACAGTGAATGCGTAAACACACACTACAGCCTTTAGTCCTGCTTTTGTCATCTCTTTTTCTCAGCAGTCTCTTTTTCTGTATTTATGACATTGCGACTCTATTTTTATACTTTCTCTCTCTCTCTCTCTCTCTCTCTTTCTCTGACATTATGACTCTTCTATTTTTACACTTAAGAGCAATTATCACCTTTTTGCACTCAATTGTCAATTGTTTGTGGAAAACATTTACAGACTATTGCTTTAATGCCATTGTAATTATTGATTATTCACATTTTTTTTCCAACTTAACTGCTGCTGCTTGGTTGTAGTAATGTTCCTGTTCTCCTGATCTCATACATCGTCACTGCCTATATGCATGTTTACTCATTTTCTGTAGTCATTATTGAAGCTGCACAAATGAATATATAGTTTGTATATTTAGAGTTCTGTAGATGATGTCCTCCTTTCTTCTGGAAATTCACTGTAATCCGCAAATGTGTGAAACCTTAGGTCGACTAAGACTTTAGTGGGATGGTGGAAGTTGAACTGTACGATTTCTGTGACCCTGCCTTGGCTAGTCAAGCAGTCTTGGGCTAAAGTTGAGCCATTGCTGTGCCTGTTATATAAATGCACCTTACTGATGTGGTCTAAAGAAGCTTTTACTAATGAAGAACTTAGAATTTGGAGTCAAACTCCAATAAATTGTGTTCTAATCCACTGACCAGATTTTAATTTCATTTTCATTCTTGTCTGCATTTCGCAAGACGAGTGAGAAACTGCATCTGCTCATGTTACAAATGTTGGGCAAGCTCTAGCTTTAATACTATACTCAGCACTGGTGTTGCAGTTCTAAATATAGTGCAGCAAATGCCCACTTTCTTCAGGGACGGAGGAACTGGTGTGTGGTTTTGTCTCTGAGCATGCCCACTAGAAGCACTCATTTATGTTTATGATGACTAAGTGCATGCGTGCTTCCGGTTGTGGGAGTGATTTTCACACAACCTGACAGATTGTTGGGTCTTCCTCGGTCTTTGAGCAAAGCAGCTCTCCTTCCTGCTGCACACATCTGGCTACAAATAAGATGGACACACACAGGGCAGAGCGAGTGTGTGAGTGCACACAACACACACACACACACACACACACACACATTTTAAATTAATCTCTGTTGTTGAGCGAGATGATGATGATGATGGATTAATGGTGGGTGTTTTCTAGAAATTGAAATCGGTGCCACACAAATCTCTCTCTGGCCTGAAAGGCTTACAGGGCTTCTCTGTATTGGTTGTTGATCTGGGTGATCCAGTGTTGATCCCAAAAACAGATCCAAGGTCAGCACCACTACTGTGTGGCGCTTTTTATAAATATCTGTCCATGTGGGTCTACTTTTGAAGGAGCTGATTCATAGTTCTGCGCAAAAATGTTTAGGTCTATGATGGCCAGATATTGCTGCATAAGGGTAAGGGTTTAAGACATTATTTAGCTACTTTTCATTAATTTAGTTCTCATGTTTTTATCTCCCCCC
>JBBPCX010096133.1:0-23912 GCA_037974365.1 Hydrocynus forskahlii
TATATATATGTGTGTGTGTATATACACATACACATACATTTATGGTCATGATTACTTTTGCAACACAATCGTCTGATCACAAACACAATCTGTTGCATTTTAGCAGGGGTTATGTTACAGTTACTTCGCTGATATTTATTAAATATATCTTTATAAAAGCCACGGTCAGCTTTCTTGTATATTTGAAATGAAGTGCCTTTCCTGTATCAAGAACTCTACAGTTATTAAAAACTAAAGGACAAGGTGGCAGCTCTGTTTTTTTTTAACCCTGACAGCTGCACATAACTACACTACTTTTGTAATAACCTTATAAAAGTCATGTATTAGCATTCAGAAGAAATTAAATGAAAGCAAAATAAAGAATCAGACATGTACATCACTGCTGTGAATTTGTAAAATAAATAAGTGGAATATTATGTCATGTGATTAACATTTTACCCAACAGGGGTACGTCTCTCTGAATTTGTTGCAATGCTGGCACATATTCCAGTGAGCCCTGTGAGCAATGGGATTTCCTTGGAGATCAGACAAGGCAAGCATAGAAAGGTAAGATATTTGCAGCGTGAAGTCCTCCAAGCAGACCTTTTTATGTAAGTAAACCGTTTGTAGCTCCGAACACAATGCTGAATGTAGTCTGATAGCAGTAGTATCATCCTCTGCCTTCTGTTACAATCTACTGATTAAAAGCCTCACCCTGAAAAACTACATACAGCCCAACGATTTACTCACATGATTTTGATAAGGAGGTGCTGCCCTCTGGTGACAATAAAAGGTTACTTTCAAGCAAACATTCAAGCTTACTTCCTGTAACCCATTTCTTATAACCACATGTTTTGAAGCCATAATTGGATGTATCATGAAATGAATCATATAATTTATGATTTTGAATTAACGCAATTCCAGCCCCCCCACTTTTATCAGATTCATTGGTCGTGATTGTATTTATAATTTGGCTTCCCCACCCCCACTTTTGGAAAGCTTGATACACCCTTGGCATACTCACCTTACCTATAAACAAAACCTGGCACCCCAACTACCACTACAAATACCTTCTGTTTATTATACATTCTCTGTCCTGTTGCTGCTATTGATGTCGGTCTAGATCAGTTTTCTTGAAAATTACTTTGCTGCTAGAATACAGTGTGTCATAATACTGTCTTCATTCTCACCAGTACTGTTACTGCTCCTGTTGACTGCACTGTGTGTTGTCTTGTTCTGTAATATTGTGTTGATGCTCTTGTTTTTCTGCACTTATGTAGTCCTGGAGGAACGTTTTTGCATTTCACTGTCTACTGTGTACATGGTCAAAATGACAAAATGCACCAACTTGACTTGATTGTTTTTTTAAATGCAGGTTTCATGTCTGCAACAACCAGTGGAGAAGAAAGGAGCATCCAAACACAGCTGTTTCTTGGGGGTGGAGACTTGTGCTGAGCTGGTGTGGGAGGGCTGGGAGCTGGGAGGAGAATATACCAAATCACTCACCATTAAAAATGTGCACGGAAAACTACAGAAACTCAATTTCAGGTCAGTCTGGACTTCAGTTTATTTCTGAATGGCACAAATAACCCTAAAGTGCACCGCATTTAGCAAATATTTTATTATCTCTCCAGGTATCTTTAGGTCTGTATAGTGGGGTGGTGGCGGCCAAGGATTCTAGCCTCTGGACCAAAATGTCATGGGTTTGAATCCTACCTTCAGCTACCCCCACTGGGTTCCTTAGCAAGACCCTTAACCCTAAGTCACTCCAGGGAGACTATCCCCTGTAGTTAGGAAATGGAAGTTGCTTTGGATAAAGGCATCTGCTAAATGCTGTAGATGTTTAATTCTGGCACATTTTTATTAGCCTTTCTCTTTTTTCAGACCCCCTATGTCCAAATTCTTCACCACACTGTTTCCTCAGACCATCTTTCTGAGTCCTGGAACATCTTTTTCACTACCAGTGACTTTCCGTCCCCTTCAGAAGGTATGCTATTTCCAGCCTCCGTCATGACACATGGATTTATAAACATTTCATTTTAAAGACTAGGAGATTACATAAGGGCCATGACAACTTATGTGATCTACACATTTGAACGTATTTTCCATGAATTACTGAAGGCTGTTCCTTTGCCCCTCCTTTGCAGTGTGAGTATGTGGACAGTATAGAGTTAAAGTGTAGGGACGCGACATTCCAAGTATCACTGCATGCAGTGATGCTGCATCATGCTCTGGAGCTACCCGACTCAGTGGAGCTGCCTCCCTGTGCTGTTCAACACAGCTCATGTACAAGCTTCCTCCTCCGCAATGCCAGGTATGGAAGCTTCACCTGGAATTTGGTTGTGAAAGTGATCCTCAGAAGTTAATAGATAACTGGCTTAAGAACCCTTACTTTGTGAAATAGAGAGCTTGTCCCTGTGAAAAGAATGTGGAATCAAATTAGTTCACTGTTGTTTTCTTCTAGTAAGTTGCAGACTGGTTTCCAGTGGATGGTGGAGCTACCATTTGAGCTCTCACCAGTGAGTGGCGTTCTAAAGCCAGGAGAAGAGCGTAAGATCACTGTTACTTTCAAGCCACAGCAAGCATTAGTGTACCAGAGAGAAGCCTCCTGTGCATTTGGGGACAACGGCGAGAGCAACTGCACCATGTTACTCAGAGGACTATGTGAGTTCACTGAGCTTGCTAAACTTAAATTTTTGCACCTGCTATTTATAGTGAGTTGACAGTTTGCTACATTTACCTCATGTTTACATGTCAATTTTGGGGTGCATTTAACTATTGCGGATTTATTGCTACTATCTAGAGGCCAACTGTTCTTATGTACAATTTGTCAACAAACTCATCACTGGCAAGTTGGTTGTCCATAAGACCACTATTTAGTCTAGGAATGTTCAGCTCCAGTTCTGGAGAACCAAGCACAGTATGGTAATTGCTTTACTGAAACAGTCTGACATTTTAACAGATTGTGGGTAAGAAAGTTGGTATTTTTCAGGGAATACAGGGTCATTTTTCATGAAGAGTCTTGTTCCTTCTGTTTTTACAGCCAAGTACCCTCACTTGCAGATCATCTCCCCTAGCCAGGAAGAAGGCTGTGGAAATCTTGAGTTTGGCAGTGTAGCGATCGGTAGCTCTGTGGAAAAACAATTTGAGATCTACAACCCCACTTCAGTGAGTTACTGTGATGGCAATGTATAATGAATCCATATACGCTCCTATCTAACACTATGGTCTTATCCCACTGTCAGGTAAGCACCTCCTTCTCACTGACTCGCATGCGGAAGGCTGCTCTGATAGAGTCTGTGTTCCAGTGTGATTTACGTGAAGGTAACTTGGCACCGCACTCAGGACTGAAAGTGCCTGTGTACTTCACTCCACTCACAGTGGACAGCACCAGTGTGGACTACTTCAGTCTCACCTGTCCTGGTGCTGTCAGTAGAGGTCTGCTCAAAGTCACTGGCTCATGCATAGGTAAGTTACATAATGAGAGCCACTCCAATAACTTAGAAACAGCATAAGCTGTTTGCGTTAAAAAACTGTGATTCACTGATACCTACTGCATGTCCACTTGCCCATTAAAGTGTTGCCTTGTTTAAATCCTTCTGTTCTCTGTATTTGTTTAATTTTTTAATGACAGACCTGAGTGTGTCGATTTCCTTGTTGCCTTCAGGTCCAGTGGTTTCTTTAAGTTCCTCTGTGGTGGATTTTGGCTGTGTGGAAGAAGGAGGAGAAGCTATGCGTATTATTCACATCATAAACTCGTCCACTGTACTTGCTCATTACCAGTTTGGCATGGACCTTGACAGCCATAGTGTCTTCACTCTTGACCAGCCAAGAGGCGTTCTACCAGCCAAAAGCAGTCTCACTTTGCATCTGAGGTTCCGTCCTAATCATTCGATAGCCTATCACAAGAGACCAGCCTGCCTTATACTTCATAGGGTATGTCAGTGTGATATAGTTGGCAAAAACTAAAATATAATCCTGCAGTTCCTAGACCTTTCTCTTATTGTCTGTTGTTTCTCTGTTAAATCTCACTTTTTAAGTTTTACTTTAAAAATGTAAAAATATTATTTGCTCTCCGTATATATTGAAAATTTTGGTTTCTCTTCCCCTTGTGTGTTAAATATTGGTTTATTTACTCACTCTTTTATTTCAATATTTCTTTCTTTCTCTCTATTTTAAGGAATTGTACATATAGCCTATACACTTTAGAACCATCATAAAATACAGACTACAATTACAATTAGATATTATTACTGTTATGATGAATGATTATGTGACTTTTTGAAGGAGCCCCTTTTTGTGGACTTGATTGGCACCTGTCACTCAGAACAGCTGAAGCCAGCCATTTTACATCCCAGACACCTACATGTGTACAGACTGAACCTGCTCCGTGGCCTCACCTGCTATCCTCCTGATATACTTAGTGCAATGGTGGCAGAACAGAAACTGCAGCTGGATGGAAGTGGGGCATTAACACTTCAAGAGGTATGTGTGCATGTGCAGATGCATTTGTGTGAGTGCGTGTGTGAGATCATTTGGATCTTTGTAAAAGTAAACTGTCTAACTTAACTGTCTAATTTTGTAGTTATTTCCAAAAAACATCCAGTTAGTACAATAACGGAACAGAGACACATAATGCAAAATATGTAATGATTTAAATGCTGAAATGTGGCCTTCTACTTTTTAGGACCCATCTGAGAATGCTTTGTCCAGATCTCCTCTCTCCCAACGGAATGCAATGGAAGAGTATTTCCACTGTAGCTCTGCAGACTCCAGTGAGAGTGGAGACCCCCGTTTTTTCCCTCCACCCCATGTTACAGTGCAACCCTCTGAACTGCTTTTCTATGCCGGGCCAGCATCTCGATCAGTCGCCATCACCAACCATACGAAAGGCAAACTCAGTCTGCTGTGGACCCCTGCAAATGACTCCCCTTTCTCCATAACGCCGCTCACCTGTGACTTAAGCCCATTAAAGTCTACCTCTTTCAGGGTGACATACACTCCCAAAAAGCAAAATGTCTTCAGTGCTGCACAGCTTGAGTGTTTTGCTCTCTACAAGGTAAAATACTGGGCTGGGTTTAGTCCCTCTAGTGTTTAAGAAATCAGTCATACAGGGGTTTAGTACAAGTGTGTATATATAATTGCTGTCAGAAAAAAAGAGACAGGAAAAACATTCTTAACTTATAAAGGATGTTAAAAAAAGATGAGAAAGTGTCTGCAAACATTTGTACATAAGTGCTATTTTTAATTAATATTTGTGAATGGATTGTCTGTGAATGTCATGTGGATGGCAGGTTCTGCGAGACCATCGTCAAACAGAAGACCACACTTTATGTCCTCCCTGGTGCCTCACAGTTAATGTCAGCGCTCATTCTTTCCAGCCTGGAAACGAGCACTTCGTCCCCCACTTTGCTCTGCAGCACCCGCAAGTGGTGAGTCAACTGAATAAGCATTCTATCTAAGTCATTGTGGTAGTGCTTTTATCACATGTACATATAAACATGGGTGCCAGAAGCATTTTTAATGTGCGGGGGGACCCAGTGCTCTATGTCTTGGTTGTCGGCCAGGAGGGAAAATGTGGGGAGGACGCACACTGTTCTCTACATCTTGGCTGTCATCTGGGAAGGAAAAAGTGTGTGTGTGTGGGGGGGGATTAAATGAATGATTCTTCACAGTGTTCAGTCTTACTGACAATACATATATACACAAAGCATAGAAATGAAAGTAATTTTAAATCTTACTTATTTTTTCTTGGTATTTCATATTTAAAATGTCCAAAGTATATGTGAAATATTGTCAATATACTGCAAAATATTTGCATTTTTGTTCACACACACACACACACACACACACACACTCAGATATATTCATATTAATGACATGAAACTTTTGAAGGTATTTTTTTCAGCTATACATGTTTCAGCCTGAAAGCACAACAGGGCTGAAATATTCTGTTTTGTTTTTGAGCAGTCTTGGAATGACTTCTGGCTCTACATTCCCTGCACAAAAGTAACAGGTTTTGCTACTTTCTGCAATATTATATACTACTGTACTATATACCTTATATTTGCTTCATTAAATAAATCAGGCTATATTAAAACAGAACTTAGTGGCTTTGAGGTAAAACTAACTGTTCTTTAAAAATCAAAAGAGAAGAATGAGAAGTGAATGTGAGTAAAAATTAACGTTAATAAAAATATGTATTAAACTGGCAAGTTTGCAGCCAGCAGGGTGACACGCTCACAGCAGGACCTCCTAGGAACTTCCACACTGATCCATTCTCCTTATTGACCTGGTTTGTTTCATTTCTTTTTGCTGTTTATGTTCTCCAGATGTTTCCAGCTTTGAGTCAAGTCTCCTACCGGACTGTTCTCCTGCAGAACACAGGAGACATTCCCATTATTTTCAGACTGGACCCAGAGGAGTGCCCTGCTGTATGTGTGCTGCCTACTAGTGGACTGATTCCACATGGCAGCCATCAGATTTTCACTCTCAGATCCACTCCAACCGAAGACCGCCCTGCCAGTTTACCACTGACACTGCAGCTAAACGCTAGCCCCAAACACACACAGGTATATTCAGAAGTGCTCTTTGTTTGTTACACTTTCTAAGCTTTCTTACATTTCCCATGTTGATTCATAATGTTGAGTGATGTAGTTTTTAGTCCTGCAGCTTTCCTATATTTTCTGAGTTCTCCTCTGTTTGTAGAAGTTGAGTGTGGTGACAGTGGCTGAGCGGTTGCATGTGGTTCCAGAAGGTGATGGGACCCTGTTCTTCAGGCCTACTGAAGTGGGCTTTAGCTCAAAGAGAAGTTTAAGAATCAGGAACTTTAGCAGAGTACCGATACACTTCCACTGGAGGGTACGTGGTTCAGACCAAAGAGTTCTCTCTGTACAACCAGACTCAGGTGTACTGCAGCCCAATGAGTCCCAGGTGAGTAAGTTATTGTCCATGTGTGTGTGCCTAGGCATGTAATGGTCTCATACCAATGTTTGTTTGTTCAATAATGAGTTTTCAGTGTAATTGATTAGAGATTCTATTGGTGTGCAGGTTCAGACATGGTCCTTCACTCCACTGGAAGAGAAAATGCATGATATGAAGGCTACTCTTACCTTCTGGCCTGTCCAGATACCAGACGGTAAAAAGTCCAGCCTGTCCCTAAAGGTTATTGGATTGGCCTCCAGAGGTTCCATTCAGGTGCATATCAACCAACAGAAGTCCAGAGTTATTACTGTTAATTTGCTGTACTACATTATGTTTTGACCTGTTTGAGCCTGCAGTGTATTTACCTGTTTGAGTCTGCAATGTTTCAGTGTCAACAAATAACAAAGTGATGGCAAAACATAAAGGAGTTAATTTAATTTTAGTTTTCAAAGAATGAAATCATATATACAAAATAATCAAACTAAAATTACAGTAATCCATTTACAAATACAAATGTGGTATTAGATGAAAGGTTAGAATCAGGGCCAAAAACAATGAAACAAAAGAAGTGGGCAGACACACTTTGGGAAATCTACATTAATACCAGAGTTTACATTAATTCCAGGTTTTCGTACATTTTTGCGTTTTAACATAGACAGTAGTTACTTCCATAACTTAACAGGAATTGTCATAAATTAATAGTAATTGTCGGAAATTCACTTGTTGGGTGTTGTGCATGTATTTGTGTTTGTGTATATGTCCATGTGCAATCAGTATATAAATTGTGAGCTCAGATGTACATATATGTGTGTAAATGCACGTGTGCCAATGTCTGATCTTCAGTGGTTGTGATTCCAGGCGGATTGCTCAATTCTAGAACTGGGTGAGGTATTGGTTGGAAGCTGTAAATCATTTGAACTTCCTCTGCTGAACAGCAGCCCCTGTGCCGTTAGCTTCTCTCTGACTGTGCTTCAAAGTATCACTGCCCCGCATTCCTCTGAGGACACACTCAAAGATCCTGTTGGTAGGAGACCGCTGTAAATGATACAGTTATGGGAATTGAAAAAGGGAAATAGGTGGAGTCTCAGTCAATACAAGAACAAGTATTTATTTTTGTTAATGGTTTTCCATGAGCAAACTGTTATGTTGGACATGCTATCTATGGTACCTAAAGATGCCTCTTCTCTTTTTTGCAGCTCTGGAAATGGACAATATGAAGGGCGTTGTTCCATCTCGCTGCAAGCTGCTGATCCATGCCACAGTGAAACCGACTCGCAGAGCCCGATATTGCTGGATCATCTCTTACCAGAGCCTTAATGCCTCTGGTACTGCACAGGATTTAGCTTTACTTCTATCCCCATACAGTACTGTGCAAAGGTCTTACACCTGAGGAATTTGTCCAGTATTTATCTTTACGCTAAGTGTATTTTCAAAATAGTGGTTGATCTCTTGTAATCTGGTGAGAAGACTACAAATAATACTGGGCTATCTCAATGAGAGGTTTGGAAATAGTTAAACAATCATTTAATTTTTAATTGTATTTATTGTAATATTAGTATTTTTCTGGGCAAATAAATGCTTATAGCTTTTTCAGGTGCCTTTTGTTCAGTGCTGTGCTCATGAGTCAATAATGCTCTATCACTCTAGAGAGCCCAATTCCAGTGCTCTACAGACCAATGGTTGGTCTTTGCTGATGTATGACACCAGGCATGGTGATTTAGGCTCATATAAAGCTGCCTCAAACCACTCATTCTATTGTACCTGTAACATTTCTGTCATTGCCCCCTTCTCTATCTTTGTCCCCTTCTTTCTCTCCGATTCCCAGGCTTGATGGTGGGGCAGCCCTGCCCTCTGTGCCAGGTCCAGGCAGAGGGAGTGTATCCCACACTCCAGGTGACAGATATCCGTAGTAGTGGTAGTGTGGAGAGACTGAGTAAGCTGCAACTCTGGCGGCTCTTTTCTCTAGATTCCCTCAATACGTACCTGCAAAGTGACCCCAGACCTCCTGAACTCACCTACAGGGTACCCACCAGACATAGGTAATCTTACTCAGGAGCTGCCTAAAACCAGACTGCAGATGTTCTCCTACTTCGTTTTTTTAAGACATTTTCTTTTCATTGCATTGCATAATAGAATTTAGTTAAAATGTGCCTTTTTTGTAAACCTGGTTTCTCTAAATGTGTTTTTACAGCCTGAGTCGTTGTCCACCTATCTTCACCTCCAGCATTTTGGATTTTAACTTTAGTGCTGCTCCTCTGGGTGCAGACCCTTCCAACTTCCTGGTTTTGTTTGAGAACATTGGAAGCATCCCTGTAGAGTGGTGGGTACTACCACTCACTCCCTGCTGTCTGTATAGATTCTCCTTTTTTTGCAATCTAATGCCTACTGATCTGATAGAAGTGCTCTATCAACACAGTGGGATCCTTCTGTAATCTTGGAAACTAAATAATTTGTTAAAATATTTTTGTTGTGACCAGAACTTTAAACCCTTCCGGGTCCTCTGCTAGGTCATTTCTGTTCCCGGAGGACCAGCAGATCGAGTTAGAGTACTGGGCTGAAAGCGGAGAGTTTACCCAGACTGAGCTTCACCAAATGAAGGTGCAGGAGAACAGACTGTTCTCCATCTCGCCACACACAGGCAATCTGCAGCCTGGCCAGCAAAGGGCTGTGCAGTTTACTTATAGGTTAGACAGGCATACCAAACATGTTACTGTTTCACCATTTGTATCACTTATTAGTGATACACTGAAACTAAATATTCTTCTCTCTCTCAGGCATACCTTTGTTGGGACATATCGACTACCTGTCCTGCTGAAAGTCTCTCATGGCAGAGAGATTTTGGTAAGACAAGAATAATTGCTTGGTGCAAAGTTAAGTTCCATAATGCAATTTATTTGCAATTACTTTTTTTCTGTCCAGCTGAATTTTATAGGTGTCACAGTAGAGAAAGATAGACGATATATTCACTTCCCCTCCACTCAACATGTGTTTGCTCCTGTGGCTATTGGAGGATTTCACCCACCTAAACAGGTTTGGGTCCTTCTCCCTCATGCTGTTTCCACTGTCAGGCCTGCCCCTCTCAAGCCTTATTTATGTCAGAATGCAGCAAAAAGCCCAGGTTTACAAAATGAAATGAATGCTGCATTCGAGGGTGCAGAAGTACAACATAGTACTGCGTGTACAACATATACAGAAAATAAAAGAAGAGATCCAGAATTATTACTGTTTCTGTTATTTTGTGATTTTCTTCCATTTACAGTTAATGCCAGCTGTTTATGCTTGTGTGTATGTAGGTGTATGAGCTGTATAATGGAGGAGCTCTCCCTTTAAAGTACCATGTGGACACATCTCCCCTAGAGCAGCTGCTGGAAGAAAACTTCAACCACCCTGTCTTGCAGTGCCTGAACCCAGTTGGAGAATTGCAGCCTGGTCACACAGCCATGCTGGAGTGGGTCTTCTCTCCCCTAGAGGCCAAAATATACAGTGTTAGTCCCTCTGTTTCAGTTTACGTATTTTCCAGTGGTATAATGGAAATTATACTTTGCTGTTGTGGGTCCTAGAAGAAGGTACATGATGAAAGGTACGGTTCAGTACCTTTCAATTTGGTATTGTGTAAAAGTATGTGTAAAATCTCCATTTGTCATACTTGAACTCACCACAGCACAGTGTGAACAGCACAATATTGTTCTCTAACCCTTTCACCAAGTGAAGCAGTGGGCAGCAGTGTGTGGGGCAGGTTGCTTGCACACGGGCACCTCAGTGGTACCACTGGCAGTCCTGGGATTTGAGCCAACTCCCTAATCACTAGGCCACCTGCGGCCCCATTGTAGTCTGATTACTGTGTTTGTAAACTGTCAACAAGAATATTAAAGACAAAAAGTACATAAAAATGTTCTCTTTCTTTAAGTCATGGTGAACCTGTATGTTTTCAGGTGGACATCCCTATATACGTGCTAGAAGGAGACAGTACACTTCTGACGTTTGAGGGGTGTGGCTTTGACAAGAGAGACTCTGTGCCTTTTCAACTGAATGATGGACATCCTACTGTGCCTTGCACCCAAAAAGTGCCCTTACCTGGGCAGGTAAAACAAAAATAGTAGCAAAATGAAAGATAGCAAACTACAAATAGTTACAGCATGGCAGTTTATGTGAGACAGCTTTATGCTGCATGCTTAGTTTTACTATTGCAGCTGGTACTTTAAAACTTATAACACCTATGCTAAAAATTGCTTACTTGTTTTGTTGCCCTTTTGCCTTTCTACAATACTTCTTAAGACTAAAGATAAGTTTTTCCACTTTTGTGTCTGTAGGTGGTCTTCCTGTCAGAGGAGACAGTATCATTTGGTGATATTCCAGTTTGCTCTCGGAGCACACGTATCTTGTTTTTGAGCAATGTCTCCCACACTGATGAAATACTGTACTCATGGAAGCTGAAAGAGCAAAATGACAACCAGGTGTGTACATTTTTTTTTTTTTACTGATTATTTAGTATAGTCCTATAAGTCACAATTTGTTGTCATCTTGTTATTGTGCCCTATAATAATAATTTCAATTGAGGTTCTCCTGTAATGCAAACCGCAATTTAAATACAGTATGATGATGATGATGTTGATGGTGAAAACCTTGCAACTTGAATGATAAATTGCCCAATAGATTATTTAAAGCTGTGGGTTGGATTTGGGGGGGATATTTTGACTAAAATTGAATGTCACATGCTGGGATGCAAAGTGAGGTCAGCAGGATAAGCTGAATACCTGCAAACAGGTGGCATAGCTCACAGTCCTGGTCTAAGTAATAGTTCAAATAGATAGGCTTAATAGTTCAAATAGGCTTATGCCAGTGACTTTACTGGGGAGTCCATATTTCATCAGAATCACAGCAGTATGAAATGACAACAATATGGAAAGGCACAATGAACAATATACTGAACAATATAATATACAATAATGTACAAACTACAATATGAGTACACAATATGGATTTATACATATATGAATATAAGATAAATATTAATAAATGTATAAATGTATATAATTATAATTTGTGCATATACTTGTACATATACTGTGTCTATACTATTTATAAATATATGTATGTACATATGCATACATGTGCGCACATCCATATATACACATACGCACATATATACAGACATATATATATATGTATATATATATATTAGGGATGCACTGAAATTATTTTTTTGGTCCAAAACCAAAAACCGAAAATGAGGAAACACTTGGCCGAAAACTGAAAACCAAAAGAAATTATTTTTATTAAATTACTAAAAGAATAAATCTGTTACAAAACTATGAAAATATACAATAAAATTTGAAATAAAATATTTTACTTGGCCCCACTCGTGAATAGCCTACAAGCAATAGCCTACAATAGCTGAAGTATTATACAATATTATACAATTAAATATCTTCTCTCATAGAACTAGTGAATTCAAGTGCATTTTAATATTCTGAACGAAGTGGATGAACAAATTGTATTCGGAACAAGTGCTTTAGAAACTGTTGAAAGATACAACAACATTCTCTGTAGGCTTATAACAAAATAGTGTATCAAAACAAAGACTGACATATATTAACTGTAATCACTGGAATACTTTCTTTCCTTTTCAAAAACACAGACAGAAAGTGACTATTATGTTATACGTGAAGACACCACAGCGTGAAATTCTACCTCTGCATTTAACACATTTACCAAGTGAAGCAGCTAGGGAGCAGTGTGTGGGGACAGTACCTTGCTCAGGGTACTTCAGAGGTGCCTAGCGGTCTTGGGAATCAAACACACAACTTCCTGATCACGGGGCGAACGCCCCAACCACTAGGCTACCAGCTGCCCTTCGAGTGTGTGTGCTCGAAGGGCCTCTTCTGTGCTTCATACTCTGCATGGCGATTGGGATGTTTTGATTTTATATGATAAATTAATTCCGACGTTGAGACAAACGGCTTTCCGTGTGTCTTTCTTAGAAATATAGAAATGTGCCCACACGGCAGACATGCTGACTTATCCAATCTGGCGCGTGCAGGCTGTAGTTGCGTCCATATAAAAAATAACTATAAATGTTTTAGTACTGTGGAGAGAACACAAAGAAAGCACGTCTTGGGATGGTGAAATACCGTTGTACTCGGAGCGGGAGGTTTGAAAGTAGCCAATGCGAGAACTTTATTTTTTATTTCTCCTTGCTGCTGATTGGCTGCTGCCCTTTGACGCAGCTGCAGTCCAGAATTTTCCCCTTGAGTGTTCTTGTGTTTTTCGTTTTGTTCTTTTTAAAGCCCTGTATTTTTATTACAGTAAATTAAATTAATGTATTACTGTATTTACCTGCTAATACCAAAGAAAACGACAGTGCATATCAAGGAAAATGGGCGTGCATGAATTACAGTACAGTCTATACAGGGGTAACATCGGTATTTACATTCTAGCACTGCGGGATTCAGTGTACACTGTACAGTATGGATACGGGTTTACCTTTACATTTTCTTTCAGGGTAATGTATTAAGCTGAGTTTAAAATTAAATTAAAGTGTTTTGGGAGCATACGTGGGGGCATATTTAGGGTTTATGCTGGCAATTTTTGGCCTTTTTATTTTTACCACTTCACAGCATTGTGGTTTTTCACTATACGTGGGTGCTATTGGAATGTAACCCCCTCGATAAGGTTTACTGTATACAGAATACATACCACAGAGTAAGGTGCAGTTTCAGTTATGAAGTGTGAAGCAGTGTTCAGCTGTCTAGGAAGTTGGTAGCGAGGGGAAAGAAACTGTTCCTGTGTCGGTTGGTCCTGGTCAGCATGCTCTATATCATCTGCCAGAGGGCAGCAGGTCAAAAGGTCTGTGTCCAGGGTGTGAGGGATCTGTGATGATTTTCCCTGCCCGTTTCCTGGTTCTTGAGAGGTACAGGCCCTGGATGGAGGGCAGGGGGGCACCGATGATCTTTTCTGCTGCCCGTTCCTGTTCTGTTTAGTGGCTGCTCCATACCAGACTGTGATGCAGGAGCACAGGACAGATTCAGGACAGTGTAGAACTGGGTCAGCAGCTTCTGTGGAAGACTGTACTTCCCCAGTTGTCTCAGGAAGTACATCCTCTGCTGGGTCTTTTTGAGGATGGAGGAGATGTTGGTCTCCCACTTCAAGTCCTGGGAGATGGTGGTACCCAGGAACTTGAAGGTCTCCACAGTACACACCAAGCTGCCTGATATGGTGAGGGGTAGCAGTCTTGAGGGATGTCTCCTGATTATTCATGTTCATATTCATATTTGTCTATGTACATATGTGTGAATTTATATCTTGATAGGCGGTGAAGATCCTTCCACTTAATGGCTCTCTTGCTCCAGGAGAGAGTGCTCTCTGCATCCTTACTATTTACACCTCAGGCAGCCCCACATTCTACCAGCAAGACCTCATCTGTGAAGTGAGTTTCTCGTTCTTGTGTGGATATATCACACACACACACACACACCCCACACACACTGATTGTTTTTAATCAAAGAGAGTGATGCTAATTAAACGTTTGTTTATTCATATGTTTGCTAGATTACACAGGAGGTCGCTCTAGCTCAATACCACACAGACCTACAGCAATGGGAGGAGGAGAAAGAGAGAGAAAAACATGAATTTACTATAACCGAGCAGGACCTGGAACAAACAAAGCCACTGAAAAAACACACTCAGGTCCTGCTTGATCCATAATCCAAATATACAAATTCCATTTTATTTTTATTCTTTCTGTACTGCATAATGATACTTAATGGAAGTAAATGTACTCTTTTTCACTCAGGTATGCACATCAGTTGGACAGAAAAGCTCTGCAACACGAAAATACAAGGTATACTAGAAATGCTGCAGCAAAATATTTTACACACAATAAAATATATCTAATTAAAATGTATATGTAAAAAGAAGCCACTATTTACAGAACATGGTGAATTAAAATATGCTGTACTTTTGGTGATTCATATGTTCAAATGTACCATTTTTGTATTTGTACAAAAAAACCCCAATATTCATAGATCTATGTTTGTGTCTTTTTGTTTTAGACATTGCCACCCATTGGCAGGAGTAGCAGTGATGCAGTGCTTGTAGGGCCCAGCGGTAGGTCAAGTCAACTGCAGCAGGTAGGGAGAAGATGGCCTGAACCCCCTCGTCCTGCACTTCTCCATTTGGGTGTCACTGCACGTTCACACTCCCTACTGGAGTACCAGTCACACTTCCTCTCTCAATTCAGCAAACATCATATCTACAGGTATTCACTGTCTAATGCACATGTTTCAAACATTATAGGTTAATTTCATCTAGATTATGTAGAAAATCAATGTTTGTGTCAGATATGTCAGAAGTTTAAAAGAGGGTACAAGTGTGTTCGTGGCACATGTGACATAATGTAAAGAACTCTGAGGTGCCATTGTTCATCAGATTGAAGCTACTGAGGTGCATTTTCAGTGACTAATGTTTTAATGTCCGAATGCCTCTCCAGGTCTGTGCAACCAATCCTTTCACAGTCTGGATCGAATGAGAGTAAGCTTTCCTCCACACACATGCCATCCCTCGCGCATGGCCCAGAAAGAGACATCCTTACATACATCATCACATCACTACTTGGGTATGCACACACACACACATTCATCTGACCATGGACAAAACAAAAATATTAACAGTGGGTATAAAGACAGCACTACTTTCCCTCCCTCAGGAATCTTCTGGATGATCCTCAGTTCCATCAGGCTCTGCAGAATTCTTCAGCTGAGCCAGTGCCTTACTTTACCCAGCTTCGTCCTGCTTCCTCTGTGCCATCGCTCAGTCGGGTCTCTCCTGCCTCTGAGGCCCTGTCTTCAGTTGACAGGGCAACCATGCCTGACCCTAGACCACCACCACATTACACAGAGAGTCCTGCCACTGTCACATACACACCAACACAATCGGATAGAGTGTGCAGTCCAGAACACCAGGAGCTCCCCCAGGAGCTTGCGAAGAAGGTACAGGAATCCATTCGCAGGTAAGCTGATTTACATAAATGTAGGGTCTTACTGTCTTAGCCAAATATTGCTGTTTTGATATTGCAACAGATTGCTGTGTTTTGCAATATTGTTTTAGGGGAAACATATTTAAAAAATAACAAAATCATGATTTTTTTTTTCAAAATAAAAGTCTATTAGGAGCCACACCTGAAAAAGTGTTTAGCTTACACTTTTTTGGCAAGAGACAGATTTACAATGAGGCCGTTTGATTGACGTGAACTTATAACATTGCCATGCAACATATTAAACTATCAGCATGCACTAAATGTTAACATGTTAACATATGCTTCATCCCCCAGTGAAATGTTGTCATGGAAATTCATACTTTTGCATTGTATGTAATGTTTTTGTTTTTTTGATGAGTCAAAAGCCATACCTGCATGTGTGCATGTGTCATCAAAGTGCATTAAAGTGACACATGCACATATGGTGTTAACAGCTCAACCAGTTACTCCAGGTCATTAACTGCCTTTGAAATTGTCATGTGACAACTTTTTCATAGCTTTATAGCTATATTATGGCTTTTTATTATAACTTTATCCACATATTATGACCTAACTTTAGTGATAAGCATTTATTAGAACTGAAGACTACAAAACTTATTGTCTCCTTTGATAAGGGTGAGCTTGGCCTTAACCCTTATGATTACTTTGTAATATAATAATTTCTCTCTCTCTGTCTCTGCCTCTGTAGAAGTTCAGAGTTCAGTGATCTGGTGGAAGATATTCTGCTCAATACTCTGCAGAATCTGATGATGGAGGCTTTTCTGGGAGAGTTTGTTCTCACAACTCGACCACGCATCATGGCTCTGCCACCCTGTTCAGCCAGGTCACACTTCCCTCACATTCAGTTCATGCTTCTTTTACTCAACCTCTCACCTTGTTCTCAACAGTCATTTAGAACACTAAACAAATGCATCAGTTTTTAAGCTTTACCAACACATTCCTTAGACTTAGAAGACAGAACCTCAATCAAATGTCTTAATCTGTTTCTGTGCAGGAGAAACAAGATTGGCTCTCGGACGCCATCCAGAGGCCCTGAGGAGTCTAAGAAGGGCATAGATCGCCAGCGCCCTCTGGGGACCATACTAGGGCCTTACATTCCCACATCTGTCTCAGTGTCGAACATGGCGTCTCCTCATTCCGGATCTGCTTCCCCTAGTGAATTTCTGTAATGCACCCAACATTGCTGTATTTTCTAGGCATCAATCAAGTTCTTAATAAATTCTAAGAAAAAGAACAACAATATGCAAATTCAGTCTTTATAATTTCAGATAATAACTTTGTACTCACTCATGAAACAGAGCATTCTGTGAGTCCTTAATAGAGATTCTGGTAGAACACATTTCTGTTGTGCATTGTCCAAAAAACTGATTTGGTTCTCTGTAAAACTAAAAAGTAATTCAATAAAACTTATCAATTTCAAATATCTCTAAATGGAAGTGAATGCTGCCTGATGTTTTGTATGACACAAAATGCAGAACATGCATATGTTTTTATTCAAATAACAATAATTAAGTAATTTCAACATGGCAGTGTAAATTAGTGCAGTACAGATAGGTCCTCATTTTAACTGTCCATAATGTTTTTATGAGTGTGTGGGTCTGCTGCTGTTGGCGTGGTAAGTGTTTAAAAAGAACAGTCACATGGGAAGAGACACGCGTAATCAAGTTAAGGAGGGAGCTGCTGAAGACATCGGCTGAAATAAATGCCTGCACTTGTACAGTTCAGGGAAAAGAATTTGGTCGATACTGCGAGTACTACTAGTATTAAGAAGTTTAAGATATTTATAATGCTTTAAATAACTTCTTGAAGCTTTTGGGAACCTTCTTGGAGCACCAAATGGGTGCATGTTATACTTTTTGCTGCCACACTGACGAAAGAGAAGAAAAGAATGCTATATTATGGTAAGCATCCGTTCTTGCAAATGTTTTACTGAATATTTTAAGCAATCCCAAAAATGTTGGGATATTGTGTAAAATATGAATAAATAATATTGTGTGATGATTTACTACAAGTTGTATTTAACTGAAAATTTTGTAGAGACAAAATGTCAAATGCTGAAAGGAAAAATGTTATTGTTTTATCAAAGATATACATGCTTTTAAATTTGATGTTTCAAAGAAGTTGGGACAAGGGAAATATTACATTACATTGAAAAAGTTGTATAATGCTTCCATTGTTTTAATGTAGGAACTGTATGTCTTGCATGATTTTCCTGCCAGTCGCCGGCCTGGCAGTAAGGCCAGTGTCTCAAGTGGGAGTGAGGTCCAACTGGAGCAAGAGAGGAACCCATGGAGATTCTCTTGCAGCTCTACCTCCATCACCAAAGGAGAAACAGACCAGGAGCTGCAGGCTTTCATTATTATGAGGAACCAGGTGGTTAAAGACACTGAGGTGAGTTGCGAAAGGCTCAGATATATTTTGCATTTTGAAAGATCATAATGCTTTTAATGTTGGATGTGATATGTGATATTTAGGAATTTCTGGCTAAAACAGAGCAAGATGAAGTTGTGTGCACTGTGAAGCAGAGACCTCAAGCCTAACAACTTTCAGTCCAACAGTCCCTGCTAACCCACAACAGCCCTGACCATTATCCAGCAGCTCCTCCACTCTCACTAATGCAATTATTCAATCAGCACTGCTGTCTTAAATCAGCTCGAATCAGCCTGGATAAGGGAATCTTTCATTCCTCAAGTTTGTTAGGCTTGTGCTCTGGAAGACTGTATGCATTTAAGCGCAATGCTGAATACTGGAGAAAGCAACTACCAGTGTAGTTGTCATGTTGCAATTGGACATGGTTTTTTTATGAGGAAATGCTTAAAACATTACTTTAAAAGTATTTTCTGTACTATGTTAGGATTAAGGGTGGAGGTAATATAGAGATAATATATAGGTATTCTTGTTTTTTAATGTTCATTCCTACTCCATTTGCACAGCTGTAACTCAGAGGCATATGTTCTACCTTTTGTGTTGGTCATACTGAGGAAGTGCCAAAGACTTAATGAGATGCAGTAGATTAATAGATACAAGAACTACTATCCTACTAAATATTTGAAAGCTAGGAAGTCACACAGGATTCGCTTACTGATACTAATACATTTTTCGGAAACTTTCATTGGAGTCACAGGATAATATTCTGTAAAATTTAAAACTGGATTATAATTATTAATAATAATTCATTATTCAGTGTGTAATTGTAAGCTTCAGTCAACAAACTAAAATATTTAGGCTCCCTGCCCTGATGTAATGATGCCTGTTAGTACACAAATAGAAAAGCACATGCTCCATCATTCACTTATTCACTTTTTAAATCCAATCCACGTTAACCCAATAGTCCTGCACTACAGGGTCAATGCCTGTAGATCAATATTTCTCTCTCTCTCTCTTTTGTGTGTGTGTGTGTGTGTGTGTGTGTGTGCGTAAGGAGTGGGAGAAGCTGAACTATGATATTCACACACTGAGGTATACTCGTCGAGAGGTTTGTGCACGTTGGAAGAAGATTCTGCTGCTGCTGGGTGAGTATCTGCTCTCTTCTTTATTGTCCCTTCATCATAATGTCCTCAGCCTGTGCTCTCTGCTCCACACAGCATTCTTGACACTCCACCATCACTTACAAATCGGTACTCACTGTGTCGATTAAAAAAATAATATTTTTTTTGGAGCAAAGCCATAGATTTTGAATGCATATAGAATCTTTCAATCTTTCAACCTCTTTTTAAAGTTTAAACCTTTTCACACTGTAAAGGTTTTTGCAAGAACCATATATCTAAGTCACATACCATACTCCAGTGCTGGTAGGCCAGTGCACTGTAGACTTTCTGCCTCATTAAACACATCTGATTCAACCCATCAGCTAGTTAGCCAGACCTATATTAACTTTCATTAAGCATGGCAGAAGTCAATATTTTCTAAACATATTAATCTTGCCCTCTTTTTTTGACTACTTGTTATAATTGCATTGATTCAGACCTGAGCTTGTAATTTATAAGCAGAGGTATCCAGTAAATAGTAACTTTTGCTCATACCCCTCTACTTTACAGAAATGATGGTGGATTTGAACATTCAAATGATATATGAGCATTGCATAATTGCATAAAAAGTATATAGAGAATGGAAAAAAATATTGGAATCAAGTGTATTAGAGAAAAACACATCTTAATGAACTTCAGATCCTAAAGTGATATATGCAGATTTTTTAATGTAACTTTGATTTAGGCCTGCTTTCACCTCTACCCCTCTATTTCAGTCCTATAACAGTACTTTACTTAAGTATGGGTTTTGTGCCCTCCTCATTGGTGTATGTATATTATCCCAGGTTACCAGATGGAGGTGGACTCATTGCTGACAGTGAATATGCAGAGTATTTTTAGGGATGGAGATAATGTGGAGAGAGCCAGGGAGCTGCTGCACACAGTGTGTGAGGAGTCCAGCCTGTTTCCCCACGGAGTGGAACCCAATGACAGATACCTCTTCGTCATGGTAACTCATGTTTAGCTAATACGAACTGCTGTCAAGTAGAGTGACCAGGGACTGATTGCTCAAGAGAAAGTGCAATTAATCCTGCAGATATAACATGTTTCTGTTTTTTGTCTGTGCCTTTCCCAGGATCGCTTGGTCTCTTTGGACAGTGCTGAGGACTTTGTCAGACTGGCCAAAGAGAAATATCCCAGAACTGAACTATGTCTGGGGGAGCATATGAAAGAAACTCGAGAGGTCATCATGTGATGTCATGACATGTTTTGTCTGCAGGAGGTACAGAAGTATCAAGGGTGTACTTTGAACATAATTTAGTTCAGAGGTGTGCAGAGTTCTGTGATTTCTGAGTATGTTCATTCATATAAATATTTTATAGTCAAACATTGTAGAAATGCACGTACCAGTACAAAACTATTTTTAAAAAATTGTACTTAACATCAGAATCAAAAAACTTAATTGTATTTTTAGCTAATACATTTTATACAGTGAATGTGCAACAGTAACCCCACACACCTCAAAGCATTAATCTTTACTGAATTTGATTTAAATCTTTTTATGCCAATAAATTTGTGGTATTAAAATATGATCAAACAGTATCTAAATATTTGTTACCTTTAGTCACTGCACATTAAGTTAAATTTGTGTTAGTTTATCCTCTTATGTTTGAAACACTTAAACAGATAGCATCAGCATGTTTGTTTGTCTGCTGGCCACAACTCTTGAAGGCTAAGGTTCCCACTCTGATCATGCAGTATTCTGTCTGACACATTTTTGTGTTTTCCCCAGCCAAACACACTTGGGACTAATAATCAAAGTATTATCAAGTCCTTCCTCCACTGAAAGATATTGTTAGAGCACTAAACCATGCAGGAAAGAGGTACTCCAGGACCTGGGTTGGATACTTAGAGAAAGTTTCTTTTAATGTCGTTTATATGTAATTTCACCACAAGGGGTCAGTATTAGCCATTTTTCTACAATCTCACTTGCATGTATCTATATATTTAACTTTAATACTAAAAAAGAGCCGTCAAGTGTCTTAAAAGTTGAATATCTCTTTATAATGATGTATTAAAATCTATTTCATAACTCAGTCCCTTTGAAGAAGGGAAGGGTGTGGCGTCTCTCATCAGAGGTCCATGTGGTCATGATTTTAGTTATGTGTAGTGACCTACATATTGTCTGTAAGGCCTGGGGTCTGCTCTGAAGGGCTAGAAACAGATGTAGAGAAGGAGGAAGAAAGAGATGGAGAAAAGGGGGGGTGGGGACATAGTTGCTTGCAAGCACTCAGCTCTGTTGCCTTATGGAGAGGAAAAACCTGCACCTTGTTCTCATTATGATGTGTGTGTGTGTGTGTGTTTTGGGAGAGTTGAGTGATTCTACTGTCACATCTTTCCAGAAAAGGCTGGAAACGTACATCCGTGACAGAAGGAGAATGAGCAAGTATGTGAAGTTGACGTAATCTCTGGTCTCTGTGTGAAATGCTAGTTGTCCTCTTTCACCTCCTTTCTGCTACAGTGAGGAAAACTGTTTTTTCTATTGCTGTTCTATTGTATTTTGTGATTACTGCACATGATTATGGTCCAACTGAACTGGGTCAGGGGGCTGGCTGCTGGCTGCTGATGGAGACTGGGCCCCGACTCCCTATTTCCCATTATTACCTCTCACTCCTTTTCACTCTTTCTTTATCCCTCACTGTCTACAATCACTTTCTCTCATAATGATTATCTTCACTTTTTTATTTATTCTGCCCATTTCTTCTCTTTATTGTGAAGTTTTAGGACCTGCCCTTGCCAGCGAACCAAATATGTCTCAAATCTCAAGTCATGGTACTGTGACGAGTCACACTGGCTCCCATGAGCCTTTGCGGGACAGCAGGGTGGCCGTTTGGCCTGTTTATGTGTGTTTTCGGGGACATTTGGGTGGGCTTCGGTGTGTTAAGTGTTTATGTGTGATGATGTGTGTTTTACATGTGTTGTTTTGTGTGGTTTGAGCCCTTTCCCCTCTGTCACCATCCTCCGGAGTATTATGGGCCGGAGCCTAGTGAGAGATGAGAAAGGAGTAGCGATGGGAAATCCAGATAATTTTACCATTTCAGACCTTTGAGTCTCATTAAGTAAACTGAACGTAGCATTTTGTAGCCATTTTGTACATTTTATCAATATATAATTACAATGTTACGTATTACTTTCCTAACACATCTACTGCTTAGACAAACGTTGATCATACTACAAACAAGACAAAACTGTAATGCTATAAGAAACAGAAAAGTTTCATTTATTGTTTACCTGTGTCTTTAGTCTATGATTCGCTCCCCTCGCCTCTTATCTGACAAGTTTTCGGGTTCGAGTCGTTCGTTCATCACCTGACAGCCCAATTAGCTAACCAATGCAGCCTGAGCCGGAAAGAGAATTGATTAGTTAATCTCTCGAGTCTTTGGGTTTGAGTCGTTCGGTCATCACGTGACAGCCCCGTAATGTTAAGCTATGCAGCCTGAGCCGGAAAGAGAATTGATTAGTTCATGTGTCGAGTCTTCGGGTTTGAGGCGTTCGTTCATCACGTGACAGCCCTGTAACGTTAAGTTAACATTACGTCACATGATGAACGAACGACTCAAACCCGAAGACTCGACAGATGAACTAATCAATTCTCTTTCCGGCTCAGGCTGAGTTGGCTAAGCTTCGAAAAACACGAAGAGTCGAAACAGGTGAATCAATAATTCCAATACAGAAACTATAGGATGTAGCACAAATGCGCATGCGCGACTGAACGAATCACTCGTACGAGACGACTCGTTCTTCCCGAGTCATATTAAAGATTCGTTCAAAATGAACGAATCGTTCAAGAACGACCCATCACTATTTGGGAGTGGTACTGACTATCACTAGTTGGGAGTGCAGTACACCCAGTTGAAGTCTTTGTTTTGAAGTTGACAAATGAAAAGACTGCAGTTTGAGAATCCAGCGTGCTCTCGCATTTTCTCTTAACACTTGCCACAGTACACAGTGCAGTGTTAGTTGCTTTCGTTGGAATTCATAAAGGCAGTTGATTTAAATGAATTAAGAGCATATTTTTCAGTGATGATGCATTTTGTATCTAATATTAAGCAACCACAGAACCTTCAAAAATTTGTGTATAAATGATGTTAAAATTGTCAATTTTTTACATGTCTTCCACAAACAATAAAATTGTCACAAAGAATAATTCCACAGAGTTGACATTTTCAGTCCTAGCTCTGTCATTATACCAAATTTAATTGAAATATAAGCATCAGGAGGCACTATAGCAAGAAATCAGAGCTCAACCTGGACCCCCCACACCCCACAGGCCAGATGTTTAGGCCCACCATTGCATAAAAAAATTTTGAAACGTTAGATATACCTAAAACAAAGGATCACTCAATTCTTCAACGTTACACAAGTCCTTCATGCTGGCACCAACGACATCAGACAGAAGAAGACGGAGATCCTGAAGGATGACTTCAGGAGCCTGGTCGAGAAGGTCC
>JBBPCX010096150.1:0-22500 GCA_037974365.1 Hydrocynus forskahlii
CTTTAGACACTTTGCAGCCTGTCAGTAAAACATTTGTTCACATTTCTTTCATTTAATCTCCTCAGTATGACAAAGATCAGACAGTCTGACAGAAAATAGTATTTTTGCACCAAGAAGGTGGCTCAAAGAGGGGTGGCTTAAGACTTTTGCCCAGTGCTGTATATCATTCTTAGAGGCATGGTGACAAAATGTGAGACAAAAAGAGGCTGGAATGTGTCCTGTAGAAATGAATGATGTGATGAACAACAACATAAATGTAGGATATGGGCCCTTTAAAAAGTGCAAGTGTGTGTGTGTGAGTGTGTGTGTTTGTGTGTGGTCAAGGTGAGTGTGTGTGGTGTGTGTGTGTGTGTGTGTGTGTGTGTGTGTGGTCGAGGTGAGTGTGAGTGAAAGGCAGCAGCTCATTACCGGCTTGGGTCCAGAACAAATGCCGAACTGAACTCCGTGACTCATGCGAGGCATTGTTGTGATGAGTCACTGAGGCTGGGGCTTCTCATTACAAGAAAACACACTGATCCTGAGGCTCCACACACACACACACACACACACACACACACACACACCCTGAACCTCTCACCACCAGATACCCTCAGCCATCCTTAAACTGATGAGAAAAACACTTAGCTTTCATCTGAACCCCTTAATAACAACAACTACGACCCCAACTCCTGCACGCCAAGCGACTGACCTTTATCTTTACATTAACTAATATGATAAACACATTCTTCCTTTAAAGATGATACGCTCTGGTCAGTCTCTAACATCATACTTTTAAAACAGACTAAGTCTCTATTTATAGGTAATAGTCAATAGTCAATATGTGTGTCTTATTGTGTCTCCATAATATATGCCACTTAATGACTATTTATGATATATAACCCCAGAGACTGTATATATGATATGATATAAACACTCTTTAACTGTATAGATAATATATACACTCATTGTATATATGACATATATAATATACAGTAAACCCCTACATTAACGCGGATCTGCAGTTGCGGTTTCAGGCCATCGTGGATTTTTTCCCTACTAATAATTGTTCGCTGAAACCCTCACACTAACACGGAAACTCCAGGTATCCTCTGCATTTTTTTGCTTTTGTGATGTCTGGGCCTCGTCCGCCATGCTCCTTCTTCCTCGTGCTGGGTTGCTAAGCACCGCGCCCAAATATAAACGACTCTGCACGAGGACGGGGGGTGGGGCGTAGCGGACGAGGCCCGGACGTCACAGCTTTTTTCGTGGCAATATACAATTTTTCATGCATTTTAGAGCTGAATGATTAAGAAAAATATAATTTACTAATTTTGTAACGTAAATACCCAGATAGCAAAAAACATCTGGCCTGGATCTGGCCCGGAGCCATCGTAAGATCTGGGCCAGATCGGCTCAACACAACTGGGCCAGTGTCCTTTAGCACAACGGGCCAATACCGGCACGGATCCATTTTTTCTCATCTGGCCCATCACTGGGCCAGCTCCAGACCAGGATCCAGCACAGCTCCGTTTCGAATCTGGCCCACATTTGGGACGGATCTGGTTAAGTCTGATTCAGATTTTGACCAGCTCATTTTGTGAATATTATAATTATAAATAGTACGACTAAATGAAGGAATATTAGCATAAATTTATACAGAGCTTCTTTAGCTATACAAGTTGAGGAAATTAAATAATTTACATACCAAATGACAATAGTAACTAGCGATGTTTCAATGTAATAACAAGAAATATTATTACATTGTAAAATGAATAAATATGTAAAATATCGCTTATTATCTGTCAATGAATGGTTTCCTGTAATGAAGATTTTAATTTGTTTTACAGTAAAATTATGATGATCTAAAGGTAAAACAACTCAGTTACTTTTGTTATAACGGTATTTATTCAGTTTAAAATGTATGTAAAATTCTTTTAAATATTACAAAAAACAAAAACAACTGGACACAGTTTTGGCACATTAGCAAAAAAGAACATACAGTTAACAGAACTATATACATGTCTGGTTGGAACACTACATATCCACAGCTCGCTCTTTCTTTGTATCTGTAAACAAAAGAAGAAAGTTATTAGTTATAGACTCACAAGGAAGAAAAGCAATATTACATTTTTTCTGGAAGGTTTATGAACTGAGAATTATATTGTAGAATTAACAGGTATAAGGAATTATGAGGTAAATGGTCGACTAAAAAACAAGACTTACTGCACCAGGCTATCTGTTCTCTGACAAAACCTGTGGAGACAGATGTGCATTTAAACGTCAGATAATAATAAACGCTAACCTGATGGATAGTCTAGAGAAATAAAAGTATATTTCAAGGTGTGATGACATTAAACAATCTTTTGTTAACTGACCCACACCGGTTTTAATACTTGTTAGCATTATCGGTCCAGTTGCTGGCTAACAAACTAGAAAATTAGGCTTGAATATTACACTCTAATCATCTCACCATGCAACCAATTAACTTCACAATCAAAAATACATTAATTTGAATTCAAACGAGATTTGACCACAATATGTGACTTACTTTAGGAGTCCTTTCTGATTAAACTTTCCACTGTCACTGTCCATTGCTCGAGCTCACCAAGTTGCGTCAGCAGTTACCAACGTCTCCCAGGGACCCTTACGCATGCGCAAAAACAACGCTCATTCCTGCCATCAGCAGACTGGGTCCGGGCCGGGGCCGCATCCCAGCACTAAAACGGATCTGACAGTTAACCGGAGCTGCTGGCTTGTAGCCGGATCCGGTTCGGAGTCAGCTGCTGTCTGAGTATTAACATAAATTCAGCGAAATTTCTATATAAAAAATAAATATAAATGTTTTGGTGCAGTCCAGAGAACACAAAGTAAGCACATCTTGGGATGGTGAAATATCGCTGTACTCGGAGGTGGGAGGTTTGAAAGTAGCCAACCCGAGAACGTTATTGATTTCTCCTTGCTGCTGATTGGCTGCTGCCCTTTGACGCAGCTGCAGTCCAGAATATCCCCCGTGGAGCGTCTCGAGTGTTCTTGTGTTTTTCGTTTTGTTTTTCTTAAAGCCCTGTATTTTTATTACTGTAAATTAAATGAATTTATTACTGTATTTACCTGCTTATACCAAAGACAACGACAGCACATACCAAAAAAAACGCCCGTGCATTAATTACAGTACAGTCTATACAGGGGTAACATCGGTATTTACATTCTAGCACTGCTGGTGTTCAGTGTAAACTGTACAGTACAGATACAGGTTTATCTTTACATTTTCTTCAAGGGTAATGAGTTTAAAATGAAATTAAAGTGTTTTGGGAGCATATTTGAGGGCATATTTAGGGTTTACACTATAAATATAGACATTTTTATGCATGCTTTTTCACTATACGTGGGTGCTCTTGGAACGTAACCCCCATGCTGTGGTCAGTCTCTGACATCATTTACACCCCGTATAACCTCAGAGACTGTACAGTATATGTATACTGTTTGATTTTTTATATTTACCCTGAATAATCGTAATTTGTTAAATTCAGTAAATAAACCATAACTGTGCTTGTTATCTGCCGTCACATGAAATAAATATAAAATATAAAAATTGCCTTCAGATCTGCAGAAAAATATCCAAATTTAAGGTTTTTGAATTGTAAGCCAAGTATTATTTTCATTTAGAAACATCAATACATTACAAGTGAATATATTCACCATATTACACAGTCATGGGCTTCATTAGTTTATAGAAATAAATAGTAATTATGAGCTTTAATGGGTAAAAACAGTTGGTTTATGCTCGTTGGTGTGTCTTGTCTACTGCTGTAGATATTTCTGCTTAGGGCCTTTCACCATCTCTACCTGTCGACCTCTGGATCTGCATCAGAAACCAAAGTGAGGAACCGACAGCCGCAGGAGAGGTCGACTCTCCTTTCACAGGAGAAACAAACAAACAGACAAACAAATAAACAAATGTGTGCAGCCTAATGACCATAACTCACAGTTCTGATGTTATCAGCTCAGAAGTCCTGGCGCACCTCCTGTCCTCATAAATAACATTAATTTCATTAGTGCGCCGCTGGGGCCGAGCACAGAGAACACGAGGTGAATATGATTATGAAGTTGTATAAGGATCATTAGCTTTAGCTCATTGTTGGGTTTAATTTTCTACACCATAAAAGGTGGTGCAATGAATTGACTCAATTTAAATGTGTCATTTCCGTCATTTAAACATGAAAAAACATTGCTTATTATCTGTCCATCCATCTGTCCATCTATCTATAATCTGAGCTGCTTATCCTAACCAGCACCCTCCTCTACAGTGGGGTGGGGTGGGGTTGCTGGAAAAAACTCTGGACAAGTCTTGCCTAAAGGAAGTAAAGCAAAAGACAACAATATGTTAATGCAATTTATTAATGTGGAAATAAATATATAATATAGAAGGAAATGTGTGTGTGTGTGTGTGTGTGTGTGTTTAGATCCCTCCCACTTCCCTCCTCCCATAATAACAATGTGTACTTACATTTACAGCAAAAAATCTTTACATGCCCCCCCATCTAATTTGAACCAGTGAAGAAACAGGAGCAGATGATTTCAAATGATCAGGCGGTGATCAGTATACTGGTGGTGCTGAATGCTGAGTGGTTGGAACTCCTTTATCTAGGCTCCTTGTATTTTTAGGCACTTTGCAGCCTGTCACAGTAAAAAATATGTTCACATTTCTTACATTTAATCTACTCAGTATGAGAAAGATAAGACAGTCTGACAGAAAAATATATTTTTGCACCAACAAAGAGATTCAAAGCAAAATATAATGACATGGGGATTCAAGACTTTTGCAAAGAGCTTAACTTGCCTTTATTTGTGCGAGTAGATGCACTTAAAGACACGCTCACTATATAGTTTAAGATGTATTCGCTCTGGTCCACACATGAGGTGAAACCAGTCCATTCACCCCTGACACCAATTAGAGAGTCAAAAGTCAAACCTCAACTGCAGCAGAAACCCTCAGCACAGATTCCTCAACAACTCGGATAAATAAATGCCTCTTCCCTTTGTTTCTGCAGCCTCAGGGTTTGTCCTTGTGAATTCCCTGAAATGTGGAGTCAGCGTGTGTCACCCCACAGTATCCCACAGTCCTCTGGGAGTTCTAAGCTTTGTAAGCACCTGTAGATGTTCTACTGAACTCCTGTCCTTCTGCTCCAACACTGCAGTCCTGTGTTACACAATCTGCTCCTCAGAGGCCTAAAAGTCTTAGTTCTGCAGGTTCATGGATCACAGTGTTCAGGGTCAGAAACCACACGAGCGAGTCTGAACAGCTCCTCACCCACACAGCTAACAAACATAAGCTTCCATTACTTAGCGGAGCCTGAACCTGACAGGACAAACTGATTTTTTTTATTTTGTTCTATACCCTAGCTTATAAAATATGGTCTGAGGTCAGTTTTGGGCAGAATTCTGTTGGCCTCAGGTTGATTTTTGATGGAATTTAGGTTGTCTTAAGTCAGTTTCTGAAATAATTTTGTTGTGCTTGTGTCAGTTTTGGACTAAATTATAATTGGTCTCGGATCAAATTTTTGGTCGGTTTAGGAGAGAATGATGTTGATCTCAGGTTAATCTAAAACAGAATTTTGCTGGTCTCAGGTCAGTTTAGTGCAGTCTTGGGTCCGTTTTGAAAATATTTTTTGTCGGTCACGGGTCAGGTTTGGAGAGAACTTTGAAGATCTCTGGTCAGTTATGAACAAAATCTTTGTTGGTCTCGGGTCAATTTTGGAGATGATTTTTGTTGGCCAGTTTTGACTTGTTCAACACATTAAATTTCTGTGATTTTATTCTGAGTCTCCTCATTTTAAACATATTGTTATCAACTTCTGACACACTGCTGGCTTTGAATCCAGTCTTTTTAATGCTGCTGTCAAACACAATTTTTAGATTCACAGCACCTCATGGCTCACTCACTCACTCACATTTAGCAAGCCAGAGTTTCTCCAAAGTGGTGGAGCACTCAAACAGCCATTGGTGCTTCACATCACTGACACTGCGCGTCCTCATTTTTTTGTGAACTACCATTTTAATCAAGCAAACACATGAACAGAGATGTGCCACACACTCTTTAGGCCTTTTACTGCTCATCTAACAAGCTTTTCTATAGTGATGTGAAATGTATTCTGAAAGTTTCTCTCAGAAACTATCTTAGCACACCCAACAATAAGGGCAGCACGGAGCTTCTTTAATGCAGTGATGGGAAACACAGCGGCTCATACAGCTGCTTTTTTGGGTCTGAGTAAAGAACTGTTTGAAGTGAATCATTGAACTAAAGCAAAAAAAGAAGTGACATACTCATTAGCCCAGTGCAGCTTTCCCTCAGGAGGCGGGGCCTAATGCATTTGCTCTCGGATGCTTTCTATTAAACGAAGTTCAGTCAGTTTACAAGGCTCTAATTGAATAAGTGATGAAAGAGGCCTGCACATTGAACCAAGACTGCGGCCTAAATAATTCACTGATGATCGAAGGGCTTGAGAAATGGCTTCTTTCACTTTCATGAGGAAACTGAGGAAAAGAGACAGGAAGGAGGTCTTGTTGTAAATCCCTGGTGGATATGTATAGGTTTTGGGTAATGAATGAAAGTAGCGTAAGAAAAAACGTGAACCTCATGAAAAGTTAAAATATTGACGAGAATGTCGAGAATCCGAGATCCATAGACTTCTCCAGACTCTAGATTTCTTCCCACGGCCTGACTGCATCAACTGAGGACTGGTCATAACTTTCTGGACGTGACTTTAAGGCTGTTGCACCATCTGGATTCAAGATGAATTCATTGACATTTCCAGGCTGGTAACTTTGAACAAGTGAGTTCTTCGCCCATCAGACCTGGGCAGCACAGCTACCACCCTGCTAACATGAAGTTAGCAACTAATTTAAAATTTAACCTACGTACATATCACATCTTTTTCATTAATTCATTGGTAGTAACACCTTTCTTTCTCATTTTCTTCTGTGTGTGGTGGCTGCTTTGTTTGAAATCCTGGCCATCAGCACATCACAAGAGGCTGACAGTGAAGTTACACTTCCAGAACTAAAGTCCACATCCCCTGCATGGAGAGTAATGAAAATCATGGTGCGTTTTAGGGCTGAGCTGAGAAAAGGACAAGTTTAGATGGTCACAGCTCAGAAAGGTTGAGGACCTTTGTTCGACTGTGCTCTGTCCTTTCAAACACTCTTCCCATATTTACCATTTCCAATAGGTGTTTTTTTTAACAGTGGAATTTTTAAAATGGGAGCAGTCCCAGCTCTTCACCACCAACCAACACACATAGCAAGTTAACAAGGGATCATTGTATTGCCCCTCAAATCACCTATTGGTTGTCCTAGAGTCAGAATTGTTCACAGTAATTTGTGACACGAACATTGTTTACATTTCAGGCACTGAATTACGAGGAACCCTCTGAAGTGTGTCTTTAACATCTGCTTGGAGAATGTTCTTGTCTTTTCTGTCTCTAAGACAGTCCCCAAACACTCCTTTCCTTTTCACACTCAATTTCTGCCTGTCTTGAAGGTCCCTCATAGATGCAATACTTTCTTTATTTTTTCTTCAAAAGTGTAGGTGGAAGATGTTTCAGTCAAAAGCCAACTAGATTTTCATTCAAGGTGGGCATGGCAACATTTATAGAAGTTTTAAAATTGTGTTAATGCTGTGGTAAAAGGTTTCAGTCGAAGATGTTTTTTAACATCAGAAAGCTGCAGCTGTGTGGTCCACATTTTCACAGAGGTCCTCATCCCTCTCAACATAACTCTCATTGCTCACTAGCAGCTCCACAAAGTCTCACAACATTTCATTCACAGAACAAACAGCATTTGGACAACAGAGTTGCTGGAAATAAATATTTTATTTGAGTTTATAGACATAAAAAATTTATATTTTTTAAATATATACATACTCAAGTAGATATCAAAAAGACAATTTCCAACCATGGCTACTAGGGGGCTGCAGGAAGAAGCCACACCTTCCAGCACTACAGCAGTACAAATTCAGATTTAGAAAAGTGATTTCTGTTAAAGTGATAAAAACAGTGAGCAGTATATCATATTCATACCCAAAGCATCTTAATTAATTAGTTTTTTATTATGGGTTGGTTCTTAATCTACACTACCACACAAAAGTTTTTGCACACCACAGGTTCATTTTTTCATTTTTGCACACCACTCATTCATTTACAGTTGAACTGCAGATTTTTATTCTTGTTAAACTGGAAAGTTGTTGCGTGAACAACTCTAAATGCAAATCTGTGAAATAAAACCAGTTTCGTTTCTAAAATGAAAGGATCTGTAACAGGGCATATCTAACTCCTATTAACAGGTTGTGTGGTGATGCAGAGTCTTTTAACTTTAAATGCACTGTCTCAGTACTTAATAGCTCCTTATATATCTAACACTCATCTGGTGATCCACATTATCATTACAATTACATTAGGATTTTTGTAGGTCAGTAGTGATGAATAATAAAAATGACATTTTCTAGTTAACAAAGGAGCTCAAATGGTGAAAATAGTGTAACTTTATTTGTTAGTAAAGAATATTGAGTGGATTTTTAGTAAATATAAAGGTGAGAAACATGCAAATATAGAAAATCTCAGTGCTGTATTCAAAACTGAAGGCTTCAGTTCTAATTTCCATATTTCCAAGTCACTGAGTTCTATGAACCACTGCATGTCCAGCATATGTTTAAATTCACCTCATTAAGAAAATATTTTCAAACAAGTCAACAGATAAAGCAGATAAAAATTGATGCGGCTGTCAGATTAAATGCTTAAACTGGCTGAACTCTGAGGGTAAAGAGGGTTCTGGAAGTGGTGTGGACTTCCAGAACCTTTTATTTTATTTGTGTTTGGAGATTAAACTGTGATAAACACGAGCGAATGTGAGATTCCTTGGCTTTCCAAGGCTGCTTCCTCTGGCAACCTCAGGCAGGGATTAGACATTCGGATTAAACCTGATATGCCTCAAACTACAAGCGTAGAGAGAAAAGAAATGCACATTTTTCCAAACCGTGTGAATGTGTGAATAAAAATGACATCCTTCCTTTCTCTTGGTTCACTGATCTTTCAATGTGTTTCTCAAATGCATGAGCTTTTCAGGCCAATGCTTGAATTAAACCAAAATAAATCATTAAAAACTGAGATTTTGAAACATTTTGCCTTTAAAATGTCTTAAATTGTTCCTCTACCAAAATATTAAATATATTGTCAAAATAATAAAAAATGCAAATAGAATATATTGTACTATATTTTCAAAAAATGTTAATGTAGTTTTCCTTTTTGATAAACTGACCAATAGAAATGACCCAAAATTATTTTTGAAGTGTTAAGTTAAAGAAGAACTCCATCAGTTTTTCAAAATTACTTCATGATTGAATGAAACACGCTGTTCTAAAGAACCTCACGAATTCTTCACAGTGAATGGAACCAGACGTCTGTCTCTAAAATCTCCTCACAGAAAGATATTTCATCAGATAGTTCTGGTTGAGCCACCTGCGATGAAGATTTAAATAAGATGTTGTTCTACCAGAGTTCTGAGAAGATTTTGGTCTTAAAACTAAACCAATTCATGGTGGAGGGATACATGCAGGGCGTTGTGAGGCAAAATAGTCCCCAAAGAAAAGTGATTTAGTTCATATTCACTATTTTATCATCATCAACATCCATATAAACACTCAGAGACACGTGGAGCTTCACTGGGGGACGAAAGAGAATAAAACAGCTGGATTTGTGTTGAAGATCTATGGTTCCATTCACTGCCACTGGAAAGAAATCAGAGTTTCTACAATCAAACATTTCACACCAAATACACACCGAATGACTTAACACTAAATTAAGAGTAAATTTTGGAAATGCAGTTATACTTCCAGAGATATTCAGAGATATTCACACACACACACACACACACAGAACAAAGGCACTTGTTTTCATCCTCGCATATCGCCTTGTTAAAGAGGCCAGAGCTTTCAGCCAGCAGAAGAAAAGTCTTCAGAAAGCTCAATTTGGGCACAAGGCCAGCCTGCCAGCCTGGAGAACTTAAGGCATTCGTTTTGTTGGTGTGTGTGATGGGGAGAAAGCTGGGTCACCTCCTCAAACAAGCTGATTAACCCACGGCAGAAATGTTATACTCGCAGAGAAAATAAAGTTGTCACCTCTACCTTCAGCAGAAGGAAAGAGGAAAAATAAATAAAAAAATAAAGTGGAATAAGTGCTGCATTAAATGTGCACATCATTTCCATATGAACTAAATGTATCACACCAGCGCAATTAAGTCTCTTAGTGGTAATTGAGTTGACGTAATACGTTTTATTCACGCATAAACGATGCGCACGTCTTAATGAAGTGAATTCAATGCGGCACTTATTTCGAAGGGAAGGCTTTGATTGGTGTCTCTTTCACTCTTGCAGCTGTTGGCATTTCAGATGCCACCGATGATCTCATTATCATCTCCAAACACCAAGCAACTGCTTCGAGCTGTCCTTCATTGCCATAGTAACACTGTGCTACAAGCAGGGCCGCACAAGATTCGCTGGTTTGTCACTAGTGGCTTTGAATGATTGACAGCTACGGCTTAACACGTCCTGCAGTAACTTTTTATGAAAAACTTCTTGAATAGAAGTGCTTGGAATAGAAGTTCAAGCCTTTCAAAAACAAAACGCCATTAAAGTAAGGCTTACTCTTTGGTATCTCATTGTTTTAGAAATGAGTTATTTTTTGGCAATCTGTGGGACTACGAACAACAGCGCCGCCAAGAGGTTGTAAGAAAAGAGACACAAAGTCAAGTCAAGCTTATTCCTGGAGCCCATTTTCATACATCAAGGTCATGAAATGTGCTTTATAGGAATCAAATAAAATATTAATAAATCAGAAAACAAAAATAATAGAAAGTAGACATGAATAGGTTATAAAGTTTTTTTGGAAACAAAACTTTAGCTATTTTTAAGGTGAAAATGCTGACTTTGATACAGCTTTGATGTGGGCACTAAAACTAAGATCTCCATCTTTGATCATACCAAGCTCGTTTACAAGGTCTTTAGAACTCAAGGTTCCAGGTGGGCACTGAGAATTGATCTTCCTTCTTTGTTGCAAAGAGCTGATTTACCACTTGCTCAAGATGCAGATGCACACAGCATGCCTGTGGTTCTGGGTTGTCACATTTTACATTTAGCCAGATACGAGAAGGTACGATGAGATGAGATAAGATAAGATATGATAAGATCCGATGAGATAAGATAAGATAATATAACCTTTCATTAGTCCCACAGGGGAGAAATGTTTTATCGTTGCAGTGCTTAAGTGCTGAAACAGTAACGAGTGCATTTAAAGTTAAAGGACAGTCCAGAATTTGACTCTGCACCACACAACCAGTTAATAGGAGTCAGACCTGCACTGTTACAGATTCTTTCATCTTAGAAAGGAAACTGGGTTTATTTCACAGATTTTTATTGTTCACTCAACAACTTTCCAGTTTAACAAGAATAAAATTCTGCAGTTTATGAAATAAATGGTAAAAACCTGTGTTGTGTAAAAACCTTTGAGTGATAGTGTATGTAATGATATACATAGTTTTAAAGGGTTCTTTAGTTGCTAAACTGCTCATTTTAGTCCCTGGTTGCTGTAGTTTAGAATAGGGGCTTAAAAGTGATTCCACAGTGTTTGAGCTGTTGATAGTGTTACAGTTTTTACCCTTTCTGTCTGTTTATATGTAACCAGATCGAGTTCTGGTGCAGCTCTTACAGCTTGGGGATCTTGGAGGACCTCCAGGTACTTTGTATTGAGCGTCCACTAAATGTAAATGTAATTTAACACTGAATCGACTTGATTTTAGTGTCTACATTTCCATATGAATTAAATGCATCACACCCACACACTCTCTTTCACTTTACTTTTGGCTGTAAATGTGTTGTTTAGTGAATTAGTATTTTCAGACCTTTCTTGCCTTGTTTTTAAAAAAGGAACGAGATTTTTGTGTTTGCGTGACATCTGCTGAGATCCCATCCACCACGAAAACGCCGAAAGGCTATTTACATAACCCCACACTTGGCACTTCATAGGCATGTGTGTATGTGTGTGTGTGTGTGTGTTTGTGTGTGTTTCAGTTGCATGTCAGTGTGTGTCTTTAATTTTCATGCAAAGCCAGCCAAAGCCCCTGCACTAGCAGATTTAATCCTATCAGGCTTCTGAACCGGGCTTTGTATTTTTTTTCAATATTCATTTATGGAATCTCTCCATCACTTCAGCCTGTCTAAACCCCTAACTCACAACCCCCCCCCCCCCCACCCCACCCCCACCCCCCCGAACAAGCAGCCAGAACATCAGACCCTGTCGCTAAACAACTGGACTGCCTGAAGACCAGGTGGGGCGTCGTTAAGCCTGGGCGTCCAGGGAAACAGCGCTGATTGCTATATTAACAGCTGACTATGTGGAGACATGGTGATAAACTAAATTCACAAGAGGAACACCACAGTGCCCCCCAGCATCAACCAATTAAACCCCTCCCTCGTCCCAGGACAACAAAACGACTCTGAACTCCCGTCCCTGTCAACAAATCAGATCCCGCTCCACTTCTGACTTGTTATCCCAAAAGTACTTTTGTCTCAAAAAGACTTATTTTTTCATATTTTGCACATGCCTTTAGTAAATCTCCACAGAAGTGTCCAGTTTACCACAGACAATCATTCTGACAGGTTTTCCTGTGTTTACAAAAAGAGCAGAGAACCAACAGACACTGAATTCATTTCTTCTCCTGAAAACACGTCTCAGGAGTGATTTATACAAACATCTTTGACTAACGAACTGTGCTTTGCAAAAATGTTTATGAATATTCTATATTACACTATGACTGCCTTTTAATTTATTTATTTATCCATACATCCATGCATCCATTTATCCATCCTTCCGTCTGTCCGTCCATCCATCCATCAAACCATGCATCCATCCACCCATTAGGCATCCATCCTGTCATCCATCCATCCTCCCATCCTCCGAATCACTTATCCAAGGTGAGGTCTCAAAAGGCATAAACACCCTGTACAGGTCACCAGTCCATCACACACAAACACACACACACACACACACACACACACACACACACACACATAGGAGCAGTTTATCATCTCCAGTCCACCTGATGTGCAGGCCTTTGGACCCTGGAGTTCTGAGGGTAAACACCGGTTCTAGACTGTTTTACACTTTTTATATTTACTGAAATCAGAGTTTACTGATACACTCTAAGGATTAACGTACCTTCACTGTAGGCGCTTTTGCACTGGTTTCAGTTTTAGTTGATTATTCAGATTTGTGACCCAAAATTGTGCTGTATTCGTCTCGAGTCCTTTCTAATCGCTGGGCTGTGGACATCACAGGCAGAACTGAAAAAATGATGTGAAATTTCACAACAAGGCAGCATAATTAAACCCTGTTTTCATCTGGAGAAGCACAATAAAATCAAAGCCCAGCATGAGGTGCTTCAGACACGGAACGGCAGAGGCTCTTCATTATCATGCGGGTCAGACAGACCGGAGAGTCCATTATAACCTTCACTTTATCGCACAGGTGACATCATTAGAGCATAATTAGCTCAGGTTGGGTGAATGTAAATCCTATAATAAACTAATCAATACCATCAATAACGGCCAAGCAAATATCAATACCTGCGCCTTCCAGCTCCCCCAGGACGATGTGGATGTGTGTGAAACATCTATCTGACATGATAATCGAGGACTAACATTTTAGAAACTAACATGAAGATGTTTAGCTCTGTGTGCTATAAATAACTCCATAAACTCCAAAGAAAATACACTTTGTCTTGATGTCTGAGAGATTTTTGCACTTCAAATACAGTCAAAATGTCTTCACTGCCATGTTTGGAATAATTTATGCAATTTTAAACAAACTTCAGGTTACTGTCTACAAGTTGTTTAAAGCCATTTTTCAATGAAGTGTCTTTCTGCCGGTAAAGTTAACTTTATAATTAATACAAACAAACAATAAAGCAGTAAAATTATCAGGAATATTTCTGTTTGTAAAAGTAGTTGATGTTGTGTGAGCTGGTGAGAAGAACACAGGTTCGGTTGCAGATTCCTCCTCGGTTCCTTCAGCTGTTGTTTGGATTTGTGAAACTCCATCAGCAGCTCCTGATTTAATTTAATGAAGGACAGATCAAGTCAAACCAGGTTTCCGATGATACTACAGTAATACTGGACTTCCACAAGAACACACTGATATACTGAACAGAACATCACTGTTTACTGTAGAATGGTATTCTTCTTGTGGGGTGTTTCCAGTGTTCAGTGGTGGGAACCTACAAAAAGTGTTCCAAGGAAGGAGAACCAGAGAACCGGTGACAGGGTCCTGGACCCCCGAGGTTCTCTGATGGTGGTGGAGAGTGAAGACCAGCCTGTCTGGTTCTGATCCACAGAAGATCTGCTGGAGAACAAACTGCTCAAGAAGTTCATGCTGCTCTGACAGAAAGGGGTCAGAACACACAGTGCAGTGCCTCCTGCTGCGTATGGGGCTGCGTTGCTGCAGACCGGTCAGAGAACCCATGCTGACCCCTGTCCAACCCTGAAAGATACAGTGAACATCAGAACCGGACCATGGAGTGATGGAAGAAGCTGGTCTGATCTGATGGGTCACGTGTTCTCTCACATCACATGGACAGACTGGGTGCCATCCAAGAGTTCCTCCAGAATTCGCAGATCTCAATCCGATCGAGCGTCTGTGGGACAAACTAGTCCGATCCATGGAGGAACCACCTCACAGCTCACAGGACTTGAAGGATCTGCTGGTGCAGAACCACAGACCTTAAGACGTTCTTGAGTCGAGACCTCAGCAACTCAGAGCCCAATATTAGGCAGACGGGTTTAATCTGATAGTGGAACAGTGTATTTTATTCAGTATGTAAATTATTAAATTGTTTCATGTTGTTGAAAATGTTGATTTGTGAACCTAAGAACAGCTCTGTTCAGTGATGTCACTGTTAACTAATTTACATGCATTACTATTCAGTCAGCAGTTATCGTTGACATGAATGAGACAACCAATCAAAACAAAGCTCATTTACATACAACAGTCTTAAAGACAGGGTAACACAGGAAAGTCTTAGTTGAAGAGGTCAATGAGTGGTTGATTAAAATTGAACCGGTGAATAAAACTACTCAAATGTTATAAATACACCTCAGAGCTAAAATAAATGATAAAATACAAGAAAAATGTGAGATATGAAACCCACTGTGAGAGAATCAGAACTAAAATTGCTTATTTTCAAAGGTAGTCTTTGTTTTCTAGGACAAAAGACCCATGACTTGTGAAAATGATGCGAAACAATTGAAAAGTATTTTGCTGCTAAGAACATTTGCACTTAAAAGAAAGATGCTAAAAATAGACCCTTAACATCTAAAAATATTTTGCTCTTTCGTTTAGAAGTGACTTTTTGCCTCTCCTCCTTTCAGTCGCAGTACAAAAGGTATACACACCTAAAACAGTCATACTACTAGTCAAAGGTTTTTCCATACCACAGCTTTTTACCAATTTATTCCATAAACTGCAGATTTTTATTCCTGTTAAACTGGACAGTTGTTGATTGAACAACTCTAAATCTGTAAATCTGTGAAATAAACCCAGTTTCTTTTCTAAGATGAAAGAATCTGTGACAGTGCATGTGTAGGAAATCTCAGTGCGTGCAAAACTTTTGGTACTGTGCTAGATAGTAATATCTGTGATGCAGTGTTACATCTTCGAGAAGAAACATCCAGTGACAGTATTTCAGCCTGAAGAGCAAAGGGACAAATGAAAGGCCTCACCTGCACTCGTCCCACAGATCCAGCCTGTCCTTTCCTGACACCGAGGAGACTAAATATAGGCCTCGGCAGCACCGGCGCCGTAACGAGCTGTAAAAATAGAGGTGTATGATGCATATGGGCCATGAGGAAAAGTGTCAGTTTCTTTTGTAATAAGTCACAGAGGCAGCCGAGCACGGCCGACAAAGCGTCATTATCACACTTCACTATCTCTCCCTCCCTGTCACAGGCCCCCAGACTCCTCCGCTCAGAGGTTATCTGTGTGATGCGCCAGGAAAATTAATCCACTTTGCAAAAAAATAAAGTGTTAACACATCAGGGAAGTTCATCAGAATGACCCCGCAAGACGGTGTCAGAAGCTCCAAAAGCCAAACGCTTTCACAAAGACGTTTCAAACACCGCAGACATCTGGAGGGACAAACTTTGTGCCTTTTAAAGCGTCTAAAGCTGATAGAGTACCATCTCGCTCCTTAATATAAAACACAGAGGACACGACTCACCAGTCAGGAGCCACGATATGTTCCTCAGTTTCCACCAGGCCGGAAAACCACAGGTCATCGACATGAAGGTTTTAGACTCGTTGTCGTGAATTAGAGACGTTAGAAACGGATGTAGGTGCAAAGAACTGTAATAAAGAAACCAAATCTAACGTAATGGAGGAATAGCCTCTCAGGGGTGAAAATATAAGAACACAGCGCAAACTACACTACTAATAACCTTAATTTCAGAAGAACCGCAGGAGAAACAGGCACCTGCAAACTTCTCCCGGACAGAATATGCTGGTATTTACACCAGTTCCACACTGTTACCATTAGGTATTAATATGTGCCAGTATGTATCAGTATGTGCCAGAGATGGGGACTCGAGTCTGAAACTCGGACTCGAGTCACACTTAAGTCGCACAAACAACGACTTGAGACTTGACTTGGACTCGAGCACAAAGACTTGAGACTTGACTTGGACTTGGTAAAAATGACTTGTGAATATCTCTGGTATGTGCTAGAATGTATCAAAATGTTCCGGTATGTATTAGTAAACGCCTTAATGTATAAATATATCCAAAGTATTCTATGTGCCAGTTATTCCCAGTGTGTATCAGTAAATCCCAGTATCAGTATGTATCTTGTAGCCTAGTGGTTCCTGTGATCAGGAAGTCATGGGTTCAATTCCCAAGACTGCGTTGCACCTCTGAGGTACCCTTGAGCAAGGTACTGTCCCCACACACTGCCCCCTAGGTGCTGGGTTCCTGGCTGCCTGCTGCTTCACTTGGTGAAAGGGTTAAATAGTTTAAATGCAGAGGTAGAATTTCGTGCTGTTCACATTGTGTGCTGTGGCGTGTTCACGTATGACAGAATAGTCACTTTTAATTTCAATTCAAATTTCAATCTATGTGCTATTATACATCAGTATGTGTGTAAGTATATTTCTGAATGTACAAATATGTGCAAAACTTGATCAGTTTGTTCCAGTATTTACCAGTATGTATCGGTATATTCCAGTATGTATCAATATATGTGCGGAGACTCGGAGTGGAGACTCTGAGTGTTCTCCTGGAGAGTGTAGATGAGTCTGAAGCTCAGAGGCTGAACCTGTGTGAACTGCGGTGAAGGTGCGATGGAGAGGAAATTGTCCTCAGTCGCGGTGACGGGTGGAGCCTGACAGAGACTGATTGGACAACGACAGCGTTTCTGGGTGTCAGCATGTTTTCCTCCCATTGCTCCACGCACAAACACAAAGAAAAACACACACACACACACACACTTGTGCTCTCTCTGCTACATCTTTACATTAAGGCTACTGTAGTGACATCTCCAATCCAGCACTGAAAAACATTCACATAACTCACATATTATCACATTCCACACATAAATAATACATTCTTAAACTCAACTGTGTAACTGTAACACTGGGGATTCAGGCATTTGGTGTTTTAGACTTTGAGTGAACATAAATTAAATCAAATTCTTCTTCTTCTTCTTCTTCTTCTTCTTCTTCTTCTTCTTATTATTATTATTATTATTATTATTATTATTATCTCATATGACCCACAGCATATCCATGTCCTCTAAGGCTTAATGTCCTCACTACTTTGTACATGTACTAATAAAGTGGTATATGTATGTATGTATATAGCCCTGTATTTTACTTATATTCAATAAAAAATGTTCCATACCCTAATAGGTTAGCCTTGTTTCTCTCTCTCACACACACACACACACCCTTATTTTCACCTACAACAGTGTGTATTCTGTATGAGCCAGATTGTAATTAATAGATTATAGTGTAATGGATCCGGCTGCCCGCTCAGTTCTTCATCTCTCCTCTACAGGAGCGGAGCTTTAAGGTTTGCAGCCCTTAAATATTTCAGCAGCCTCTGGTCTGGGTGGTGTGACCCCGCGCCGCAGCGGCCGCCTCATTCCTTCCTCATTTCTCCCCCTGACATTTCCTGTCTGCTCCTACATAAAGGGATGAAAGCAAAGAGGTACGAGCCAAATTAGACCCGACCCGGCCCGACCCAACCCGCACCGCAGCCCATAATAACGGCCTCATTTCCTTCTGCTCACAGACCCTCCACCAATCAGCAGTTCTGAAAGTGACCTTTGCTGAAACTTTATGTTTTTGTTTAGTTCTTTAAAGGAAGCACTGTGTGTTCCTGCGTCGGCACTTTCCTAGACAAGGATTAAAGAGCCGATACCCTTAGTTTTGCTCCCTGAGGCCCACTTACAATATTTATCTGCTTTACAACCTCTATTTACCTCTTAGAATTAAACTGTCACTGTGCCTTTAAGACTCATACATGTAAATAACCTCTGTTCTGATTGGATGCCCTGTTTTGTGCTTCACTCAAAGCACAACATTTTTATAACCTTCATGTAAATGGGCGGGGTTTCAAAAGGTCGGGTTACTCTGGTTTTTGTGACATCACAAAAACAATGAACTTCAAATTTGCTTTTAGTTTCCATGTATGGGCATATGGAATGGGGACTGGAAGGTACATTTTAAAACACAACACATCAAATTCTTATTTAAATAAGAAAAATTATGGTTTTCAATGATATTTGCTCTTTAATAAGCTCTCTCACATCAGTCAGACATGCTTGTTCATTTCCCAGCAGAAATGCCAAAAAGACAAATATAAATTGTCTGATGTATTCATTAATTTAATTAAAACCTGCTTACAACTTACTTTAAACCCATTATATATAACACGATCATAATCTGTGGCATTTTAAAGAGGCAGCTGACCCGGTCATCGATCATAAAATGCCTCATAAATCAGCGCTGACCTGCTTTACTCAGACGCGTTTACTCTGCCGCTCGCCCCTGAAATGATTAACGCTGGGCTGATGTCGGTCATTCTCCATAAAACGTCTATTTTAATGTTTAGTTTTTTCAAATATGTCACAGGACAATATGTATGGCTATAAATACACAGTTTATTTGGTTACCTTAATATAACAGAATTAAACAACACCAGCACACATTTCATACAAGTAATATCAGCTCAAAATCCACACAACACAGACACGAAGTCTACACAGAAGTGCACTGTTTACAGATATGCAGTATACAGAAATGTGCATCATATACACAGATGTGCAGTATACACACACCTAGTATATACAGATGCGCAAAGTATACAGATGTGCTGTGGATACACAGATGTGCAGGATATATGGATGTGCAGTATATACACATTTGCAGTATATACAGATGTGCAGTATACAGATGAGCAGTGTAAACAGATGTGCGTTATACACACATGCAGTGGATACACAGATGTGCAATATATACAGATGTGCAGTGCATATAGATGTGCACTGCATGCATATTTGTATTATACTCAAATATGCAGTGTAAAAAGATGTGCAGTGTACACAAATGTGCCGTGTATACAGATGTGTCGCATATACACACATGCAGTGGATACACAGATGTGCAATGTACCCAAATGTGCAGAGTATACAGATGTGGAGTGTACAGATGTGCAGAGTATACAGATGTGCAGAGTATACAGATGTGCGGTTTATATAGATGTGCACTGCATACCGATTTGCATCATACTCAAATATGCAGTGTAAAAAGATGTGCAGTGTACACAAATGTGCCGTGCATACAGATGTGCTGTATATACACAGATACGTAGTATATACACACATGTGCAGTATATACAGGTATGCAGTGCATACAGATGTGCAGTATATAAAATGTGTAGTACACACAGATGTGGAGTACACAGATGTACAATATATACAGATGAGCAGTATATACACATGTGCGGCATATACAGATGCGCAGGATGTACAGATGTGCAGTATATACAGATGTGGTTATTTTGTGTAGTTAATGGGGATTAAAAACACAACGCTTTGCGTTACAGCTAACCAATAATCTTAGACAGAATTTATTACTTCCATTATTTCAGTAACACTGTTTTCATCATGTACTCATGGGGCTCAAATAAACCTGAACATAAAATAATACATAAATATACCATAATTTAATATGAGAAATTATGGAACTCCAATGTATCATATTAATACGTTAGAGGAAAATAGACTTTTCAGGGTAAAATGATGGGCCAGAACAGAACAGGTCTGAGTGAGAGAGACATAAACGAGGCCTTTTAAAGCATCACTCAGCGCAGCGGATTTGGCAGCCGTTCGGTTTTGCAGGGCCGGTTCATTGTTTGGAGCGTGATCAGCTTTGACAGCACAGACAAACACACATTACACTGAAAATGTACCTCAATATGGTCTATTTACATTCTGAATTATAAAGACAACATCCACCAGTCCACTACGTTTCCTCAGCTCTGCATCTCTATTTTTCTCAACCATGGTTTGGGGGTTGCCAGGTATTATCCTCGTGTGTAATCCCCGCCTTTCGTGACAAACAGCTTTGAATGCGTTGCGCAAAAAATAAAAACTGACAAATTAGAGTTAGGAGGCGTCGATGTGATGGTGGCGAGGTGAGATTATACCCGATAAGTGGTTCTTTGTGTATTGGGAACAGACATGTAATGGTCCCAGGATCCCGCGGGTCACTCCGGAGAGCCGTCAGCCGCTGCGCTTTAAGCAGTTGTCAGCAGCTCTTCCTGATCAACGGAGCTCCATTAGAGCGTCCATGTGCTCCCCAGAGGAGCTGGAGCCGTGCTGCCATATGGCCAGAATGCTAACGGTGTGTTTTTTGTTTATCCAGTCACGGTGAGGGACTGCCCAAACTTCTCCTGGAGCTACAGCTTCCACACATCCTGCACGCAGACGAGGATGAGTGAGGTTCCTTCTGAACGCTCATTTTGTGCCGAGCTGTGTCTCATTAAACTCATCAAACTCTCACTGGAGAAGTAAATAAAAGAAACCTTGGTGACTAACCTTGGTGACTAACTATCTCTCTCATTTCACTTGCTTACTACGCAAAAAAACAAAAAAACAAAAACCTTCCTTTGTCTTACCTTCTGACTTTCTTTGACAGGTAGGTATCATTTGACAGGTGTTGTTTAGGTGTACCGAGCGTGCAGTATCTTAGCTGAATGGTAGATGTTGACTTAAGTTTTGCTTTACAGGTCTAAGATACAGTTGTGGACTACTTGAGCACTGATGTACGTCGCTCTGGATAAGAGCGTCAGCTAAATGCCGTAAATGTAAATGTAAATGAAAAAATGTGTGTGCATGCATAGCCACACGGGTAAACTGGATCAGGATGCGGGATCGGAGCTGCACTGCATGGCCAAAAGTTTCTAGGTGTCTGCTCCTCCAGCGTTTCTTCTTAACCCTTAGAACTCAGACTGTACTGTGATGGTATTGTAGTTGTATCATGTTTTGATGTTCCAGTGTATCTCAGTCCGGTAACAGAGTTTCTCTCCACAGTTTATGGCCGGTCATCCCAAAACCGCATCCATGGAGTCGAACCGGCGGAAAGGTTTTCTGTCAGAGCCGCTTTTGTTATTGTGTTTTTTTATTATTTATAGTCTTGTTTGAGTGTTAGTTTTTTTCTCTGCGTTCTTTATCAATGTGGTGAAGTCCTGTTCGTGATGTCCTGGATCACCTTCATGTTGCCCACAGTGTTAAAGTTGAATTTGTCAGAGTTGTAGAAAACTCCCACTGAAATGTATCTTCAGCCCAAACAAACAGTTGAGTTTGAACTTCATCCACTTCCCAGTTGTCAGTTCATGTCTCATTTTGAAGATATTTCATATCTCACCGTTTGCACAGATAGTAAAAAAAACTGGCCTCTTTCCAAGTTCCTCTGTTGTCATGACAACATTTCGATCAATCAGAAAGCAGTGATGGGTTTAGCTCAGCTGCAGCCCACTTTCAGCACTGCCGTCCAGCAGCTCGGGCTCGGCTCAGGTTCAAGTTGCTTTATCTGTAATGAAAAACATTTGTTTGCGGTACGTCGCGGTTCACTCTGCCAGTGGAAAAGCACCAATAGTGAAGCACCATATGAGGCTGCAGAGCCTGTTACAGAATTTACTCGGTAGGATGTATCTCTGGATACTTTTGGACATATTAGTCTGTCTTGCTGTGTACTTGTCTTCTTGCTCTCTACCTGCTTGGAGATTTTGCACCAGTTTAGTCCAAATTAGCCCAAAACAAGCTCATTCACACCTGCCGGTGCCTCTTCATGCAGTGTGTCTGCATATTGTTTGTCTACAGTGGAATTAAATCATGCATTTGATTGTTGTTGACGTAATTGGAAAT
>JBBPCX010096231.1:0-23892 GCA_037974365.1 Hydrocynus forskahlii
GATTTTATATGATAAATTAATCCCGACGTTGAGAAAGTCTTTGTGGATGCACCCCCTCTAGAAATTTCAGCATTCCACGCTTTATAAACGGCTTTCCACGTGTCTTTCTTAGATATATCAAAATGCGCCCACACAGCAGGCGTGCTGACTCTAATCCAATCACTGTTTCGGTCGCATAAAAAAAAAAATTGGGGCCTAAACTGAAAATGCATTTTTTGCCATTTTCGGACAAAATTTTCGGTGGCCAGATATTTGTTGCATCCCTAACTTAAATTAATTGTCATTTAAGTACCAATATCACATAAAGTGTAATGATCAGGTGTCCCGATACCATATAGTGTCTATAGTGAAGCAAATAATAATTGCTACTAGACAATTGTGCATTACAAACCCATCTATTAAATATGCTTAATTACATCTGTGTTTTAGAAATTAAACTCAAAATTGGCTCCAGGTCTCTAGTATCTAAAAGCACATCATAAGTGGGGACAAAAGTGAATGAGTATCATGGAGGGTCCATTTTTTCTTGAAATGCAAACTATTTTATGGAGAAAATCAGCCTTCCAATACCCGTTTCGTGGCTTATCTGATCCAGTGGCCACAGGGTGAGAAATATGGAAAGTTCTAATAATGTGCAGGAGCACTGCTGAGTCAGCCAGTGTTCTTGCTTCTCCTGCTGAGTTTTTTTTTTCTTCTTTTTTTATGATGCTGTTTGACAAGTCTGCACTGTAGCACTCGTGAGCAAGAACCGAACCCGACCCTAACTAGCAGTGTCCGCCTCGTTCCGCATTATGTTTACTTTCTATCTCACTGTTTCGACTATATACTCATTTCAAGTATTTTAATTAACGCAGCAGGTGATTATGAGGCTTTTTTATTTGCAAGTAAATATAATTATGCATTGCAAACGGAACTTAATTTGAATGTGGATTATTAGCAGGAATATATTAGTAGCTGTAATTAGGCATTTGAATGCATTTGATTATGCCCATGTAGAAATATAAGCATCTGCATGCTTACATCGATGCATGTATACACAGCAGGTAGTAATTGCATTGCAAAGCCGTTTGATATGAATAGAGGCCTTTTTAGAAATATCAGAAAATATGGGCAAATTGTATTTTTAAAACTCAAAGCATTTAAAAACTTATATTTACTAATTTATTCGGTTGTAAATAGGTTATTAGCACAATATTGCATAATTAAAGAAATGGTGTTAAATACACTGACAGTCAAGAGAAAAAATGTAGCTTCTCAGATCCCTTCTTGGAATAAAGCGCATGGTGTTATGAGCTGCACACTAGTCAGTAAACACATCATATTCCAATAATGGCTATGGGCTGTATGTGTGTTTGTGGCAGTTGTTATGTTGGTATCTTTGAGGAACAGATGAGCATGGTTTATTGATGAACCACAAGGAGAGCTAGTGGTTTCAGCAGCGATGCCAGGTGCTTGTACTCAAAGAAGCACAGCAAAAACATCTTTTTGTAAAGAGTAAAGGTGGTGGTAAGATTACCATACATATGATGCCATATATTATTTTATACTATACAGTATGTATAAGTAAAATGGCTGCATTATTTTATGTGTCCCAAGAACTGTTAATTACACCCTAAAATGCACAGCAAAAACATCTTTTTGTAAAATGTAAAGGTTCACCACCTTTACACTTTACAAAAATATGTTTTTGCTGTGCATTTTTAGAGTGTAATTAAACAGTTCTTGGGATCAAGATTAGTTCAGGATCAGTTTTACACTATTACACATGGATTACATTAGTACAGCTTATGTAAACATGCATTTACTTAAGTTTTTGCTCAAGTAATTACATGTATAAAGTTAGTACACATGTATAAATACATAGCTGTACAACTGCATCCACAGCGATGAATGCATCACCAGTAGTTATTACCATTACAACACCAGTTATACCATTATCACATGCATTGTTAATGTGTTACTACACAGTGACTAGAGACATTTAATGTAAAGTGGGACAGAACCCACATCTATGTATTTCTGTTTATGTTATGATTTCTCCTGCTCTATGTTGTCTGAAAAGAAATAATGGAAAGAAATATTGGGCCATGCCTTTATCCTTTTTTCAAATATATTTTTTTATACATTCACACACAAACACACACACACACACACACACACACACCTGAAATAATAAAAGACAAGGCACAGGCCTTCATCTACCACCTGCCTGTGGCAAAGTGGACCCAACATTACCATTCAGAGACATACAGTGTTCCTGATGTACTGTAGCCCATCACGTCCCGTGTTATTTATTTAAGTTCCCCTATCTTCATTATACGGTAGAAGACATCAGGATTCCACAAGAACGCTGTCGAAGCAGCACGGAGAGCCAACAGCTGAAGATGTAAGCCTCGTTCTATAGCGGTTAAGAAAAAGTTACTCAGTTCTAAGTTAATTAGTCACCAGAGCACCAAGTCTATGGACCTTTGGACCGCTCCTGCTTTTGATTAATGAGCTGTAAAATGTAAACTTTTCCCTGAGTTTGAAATAAATAAGAGAGGCCATTGCATAAGTATGCACGGCAGCATCCCAGGAGCTAACAAATCATAGTCTTCGTATCCAGAGGGAGGCAACAACGCAGACTGTGGTCATGTCGACTTCGCATTTGCCTGTGTATAACAGTCTCAAAGCATTCCCAAATGAGTGTGCATATGGCTGTTCTTGACTACAGAATCAGTTGTACCCCACCAGATGAGCAAGGTACTTTTCTTTTCCCCCAATAAACCCAAGCAGAACACAGATTACACAATGTCGAAGACGTCATACTAAATCTATGTAAGCTCAAACCACAACTTTTAATGTGGCCCACCTTTATAAAGTGTTTCCCTGCTGTATTAGTGATCTGCTGACACCAGCAATCTGCTGATTGGCTAAACACACATTTGGCTCACAGCATCACACAAATTTAGCAAATGCACTCTGAATCCAGCTTAGCTATTGGAAAAGTATGAAAGGCCCAAAAGGCTTTTTTGATTCTAATACTTATGCATCAGTTAATAGTTTTTTGCATGGGAAAAGTTACAAATATGAAGTTACAAGCCCATCTGTTCTCATACACAACTTTTCTTCTGTGCTACTGGGATCAGAAGGTCATGGGTTCGAATCCAAAGACTGCCAGTGGCACCACTGAGGTTCCTTTGAGCAAAATACCACCCCCACACACTGACATCTGGGCATCCCTTAGTGCTTCACTGCCCCACTGCTTCCCTTAGTGAATGGGTTAAATGTAGAGGACCAATTTCACACTGTTCATACTGTGTGCTGTGCTGGTTCACTTTCACTTTTTTTCACTTTCACTTCATTTTGAGTGACCCCTTTAGATTATGTACAGATACTTAATCGTGAAATTAAGTTTATCAACAGCATTAGGTTGTGTTTAGGTTCAGGCTCGAAGTTGAGGTTAAAGTTAGAGTTCGTCCTAATAGAATTTAATTCAGTAGAATTAACTTTATGCATGCAATTAATAGATATTTAGTTTAATACACCTACACAATATATGCAGGGGAACCTCAAAACTTGCCCGCCACCCCATTCATCATTGATGTGATCACTGACCTGGCTGTTTTGTGGTGGCATTCAGAAGTGACATGGTAGTGAGTGTGGCACTGGTGCAAGCATAGGGCTTGAGGACTGATATAATGCCTTGCTGCATTATGGAATCCTTCCAGCATATTGGCAGGTTTAGTTAGATATTATTTATTTTCACTACAAAGAGCTTAATGAGAGTGATGTTTTATTGTGGATTTGGAGACGTGTCCTGCAAAAAAATGAATCAGATGAGAGTGGGTGTATCTTAATTAGCCCCAAAGGCATGATAAACAAAGGTAGATGTATAAAATATTTCATTGAAAATTATGAGGTTTCACACAAACTCCCAAAGAGTGGAATAATGGATAAGCTATCTACTTACTTTTCTCTCCTCACCTGTTCTTTCATTCTCAGACTTTTTTCTTATCTAGTTTTGTGGTCTAAGTGTCTGTTCATTGGGCCAAATTTAGAATTTCAAGGTTATATACAGTTTATAAACGGATATTTCACTCAGCCACTGGCATATTTACCCCACTCACTACCATATTGCCCTGAACCACTGGCACATTTTACCAAACACTGGCATATTTCACTGCAGAAAGCCTTTTGGCGAATACTGATAGAACAACTAGTTGATTAACCTAGTCATACTGTCACTTTTTTGCATCATACATTTCTACTGGAACATGGAGTTTAAGAAGAATTAGTTAGCTGGTACAAAACTTGATAATTTCACTAAACAATTAATGTTTTATTCAGTTCATTATATACAATGTCTAAAAAGAGTTTGGTGTTTATTGACACTCTCAGGGCTCTGCTTCTTCCGTGTTATTTGACTAGTTCTTCATCTACATGGTCAGGCAAAACTGTTTATTCTTGTCTCTTCTCTTGATTTTGTCTAATCTGGTAGATCCATACGCTAGTCAGCCATGCCAGTGTATTTTGTGAGCTGCAGATCTGGCAGATTCAGTGAAAGCAGATAGGAAAGGAAGGACTATTTTAAACAAGCCTTGACTGACTAACCCTGGCGAAACGTTGAACCACCCATATGACATTGCATTATGACATAACGTTCCCAAGCTATATATCAGGCACAGGAGTGTTGGTGGGCTTTTTACTCTCAACAGTGTTACTGCCAGCCTGAGAGTGGGCCGCCAACCAAAAATAACCAACCAAGAGTGGTTCTGTGGTCAGAAAATGACCATCAATGTGAGCTAGGGGATAGCTACCTGTTAAGAATGAATTAATAATGCTTTTCGAAGGGCCTTTGAGGTGGGTAAAGGACCCTCAAGTCGAATGCCACTTAGGGTCTCAAATGTCCAGAAACAGCACTGGATACTTTTTTTTTTTCCCGACAAGGCCTTTCTGCTTTTAGACACTCTCCAGTATGATTATTTTCATTTTTGACGAGTACCATCACGTATTTTATATTGCCAGATCCAACACAGCCTCGGCTGAAATATGTCACTCAGGGCGCAATAAATTAATCACCATTTACCTGCCACAGTGGCGGCAACACCTACACTTAGTTTCTGTTTATCCCTACAGCATTCACAACAAAAACATAAATAGGCTATTATGTGCCAATGCGAATGAAAACAGCAGTGGATGTGAGTGCTGTTCCTCCACGTTCGACTGGCCTACTTAGACAGAAGCACGCCGGAAAACAAATGAGCGGGTACAGCCAAGACGAAAAGACTCCTGCAGACCCCGAGTTCCAGGGCTGCATCGTTTGATCCACAGGTAACACGCCGTGGAGGGGAAACGAGTTCATCAGCGCCACTCTCGCACTGAACAGATGTTAGGCATCTTTAGAGAGTAGAACAAGAAGAAACAGTGGAGCGTGGCAGACTGGCAAAACGGCAAGGGGAAGGCAATGAGCAGTGAATACATTAGCTCTCTGATATACCCTTAGCCAGAGACTATACCAGATATTTTTCTGTGAATCCAGCCAGGGAAAATAAACAACCTCTTTCACTTATAAAGATAAGCCACATCACAGTAAACTCAGCAAGATAAAACTGAAGTATCTGTTCATTTAGCCCTGATGACGCAGCATCTGCGTTTGACAGCTCCACAGACGGCTGCTTGGACTTTCAGGCCTTTTCTGTTATAATCAAATTGTCATTGTTGATCAGTGACCGCAAAATTTCATGTCACCAGAATCTGCAAGACACTGTAATAGTTTCTAGTTTTTTTTTTCTTTATTTTTTCAAAAAATCTATTTAAATTCAAGTACATTTCTGAGAAGTGAAAGCTGCTTTTTACTGCTGGTGCCATTCACGGTGACTTCTTAATTTCTTTGCTTGATTGCATTGTGCACCGGTTCAGCTACTGAACTGCTTTACTGTTGCTTACAACTCCCATTTTCAAGATCTAACCTTAATTTTATTTTGACTAAAAGTATCCCAAAAAGAATAGCACAGGTTATATGCTGGCACATGCTGAATATTTTTGTCTATTTTTTTCACCTAATTTGAAAACAACAACTTAACTGCGTAGCTGTTGTTCATATCACCCACTTTTGAGTTTTAGCATTTTGGCACTCCTGAAAAGAGAAGACTAATGTAAACTAGAATCACAAAGAATAACAAACTTTAATTCCTGTGCTGATTGTTGGCACATGTGCTAAGAGGAGTGCTATAAGTTTTGTTGACCTACTTTACCTCATTTTTATTCCTACAGATTATTTTTTGGTTATGCTATTTCACTCATTAATTCTATAAACAAATAATAATATTTTACATGCCTGGATTATCAGTATCTAGGCTGCTGGGTACAAATGTTTAGTGGGACATCTTTTTGGTGGTCAGAGAAATTATTTCACAGTTAAATGTGGGCTGTGCAGCACCTAACAGCATACTAGCAGGCTAGACGATTATATACAACTAAACTAAAATAATCTTAGCTAAATATATCATTACGTCCTTCCCCCATGTTTCCTCTCTCATGAAACTTCTATCAAATTTTAAAAAATGGTCATTTCAATTAGCCTACTCCTGTAAACTTTGTTGAAGCAAAGCATGACACAGCCCAAAGCAGGGGTCTTACACTTTACCTAAAGGATTCAAAAAAGAATTTTGCTACCAAACAGAAACTCAAGCAGAAAAAAATGAAATTGTGTTCAGGGAATAGCTATAGCCATTTTTTTTTTACCTTAACAGCACATATCTTACTATGTGAGATATAATAAGATAAGATAGATAAGATTCATCTTTATTGTCATTGTCACTTTTCAAGGAACAACAAAATTTAAGGTGCACTCAGTGTAAGGCATATAGTTAAAACAGGAATAAAATAAGACAGAGCTAAGTAACAAACAAATAGTAATAGTAGTATACAAATTGTAGTATACCAACTGGTAACAAATCGCACTGGTATGAATAAATATGAAAATACAAAGTACAAATCGCACTGGATAAATATAATTGTCATGTCCTGTCAGCAGCCACTAGAGGCCGCCAAAGCTGGAGTTTTTGTTTGGGGAACTTTTATTATGTAATGGCGGTGGGTTTCCTTGGTTTTTACAGCAGTGTTTATATTGAATTAAGAGTTTGGGGTTGTTTATTGGTTTGTGGAGAGTGGTTTTGTGGGGGTATTTAAGTTCTTTGGAGGTGGACTTTAGCTGTCGATCCACCGTCATGCTAGCTTTTGTTCGTGTGTCTCCTTTCTCCTTTTGGTTAGAGTTTGAGTTTGCTTTTCTGGCCCTTGTGCCTGTTTGTTTTTTTTAATAAATAAGTTATTCAAGTCTGTCTACGCGCCTGCCCTCATTTGAGGATAAAGGGGATAACCGACAGCAATCTTGAAATTTCACAAAAAAATGCTATTTTACTACAGTATTTACCAATGAATCATTCCTATCATGTCACAAGAAGAAATTCTAAACACAAGTCTAAACATTAATGGATTTACTTAATAACAACAATAACAAAGTCATAATGGCAAAATGCCATTATAAAATGCAAGCAGCTCAACAAATAGTAAATCATCATTATATGGCAAAACAACTTCTCATGTGGAAGTTTTTTCCCAGTTTGTGTTGATGCTCATGGTGTCAGACGTCATGCTGAGCTTTGTTTGGTGTTCCTATGTCATGTAGAACCAAAATTATTGTAATGTAAAAAATATAATAACATAATAAAACATAATAATAATAAAAATAATAATAATAATAATAATAATAATAATAATAATAATAACCGCTACTGGAGTTTTAAAAGTGGTGTCACACACAAATGAACATAAAGAACAAAAATGCAAGATTTCTTTTATTTTAGGTCAAGAAACAAACAGAAAAAAACAGAAGATCTTTGAACCCGGGAGAACTTTCAGGAAACTGAGGGAGGGGGTCTGGAGAGTGTCTTAGTAGCGGTGCGCTGAGCAGAAGGACAAAAAACACCAGTTTTAGACTGTGTAGGACAACAAACACCGGTTTTAAATAGTTTTAGACGGATTCTTTTTTTTACTAATTTTACTAATATGAGGGTTAAAACAATATGTAAGCTATATTAAGCAGTACTAGCCAGTAAATACAGAGATAAAAAAACCTTCTAAAGTAGGTAGGTTACACCACGCCCCGCTGAAAGAATATGGGTATGCCATTATTATTACTGTTATTCTCTTCTTGTCCATGTTATTCATGACCTGCCTTGCTTGTTTAGCTGATCACCCCACTTTCCTTGTTTTCATTTTGGTCATGTTTGAGCATTTAATTCACTGGAAACTATGTTCTGGCTGATGATTGTTACCCAAGCATTTCTTAGTTTCTGGGCTGTTAGCGTCTGTTGTTTAGAGAAGCATCACACAGAAGGATTGTCAGTGCGACTTGGAAATGTGTTGGTTATTTTACTGGTTTTCACTTGGCTAACCATTTTTTCTGGTTTATCTTTAGTGTTTGAGTTTGGGTTTTACCAACATTGTCTCTTAATTTGCTGGAAAGCTGGGCTTGTACCTTTTGGCATTCATTGGTACTGTTAGCTTACATTTCTCTTAGTAGTGAATGCTTATCAGCACTTATTTCTTTCCCCAGTTTCCTCTGTGCAGTATAAGCAGTCCGATCCCTTGCTGCATTTATGAAAAATCATTAGTTTGCGGTGGACGTCTGTTGTGGCCAGTTATACGCTGGGTTGAAGTAGGCTGGCTTATTGTATTTGTTTTTTAGCTTTTGTTTTTATTATCGCTAATATGATCTTGTTTTTAGTTTGCTGTTACGGGTGGTTGAGCTGAGTTCTCACCACTCTTGCTTCCTGGGGGTGCTGCTGGTTTGTTGCTGCAGTGGGTGCATATCATGCTTCCTATATTGATGAGTTTTTTTTTTGTTTGTTTGTTTGTTTGTTAAATTTTGATAAATCAAGACCGAAGGACAAAAGTAAATTGATTTGGAATAATTTTTAGTTTTCCTTGTTAATTTGGTGCTACTTTGGACACTCCATGACCACTTTTGATTAAGATTTAATTGTTCCTTCTCTTGCAATGTTTTGATTGTATTTGTGTGTCTGTGGGGCTGACCAGCTGGCAGCAATCTTAAATCAGTCTAAAATCTAGTTTGCTTTTCTTTGTTGTGGGGTATTAGGAGTTACTGTGTGTCTTGCTTATCTAGTGTGTTTTAGCTGGAATTGATTAGTTGAGGGGGGTTCTTCTTGTTGTTTTTTTATGCCAAGAGATTTTGTTGACTTGATTGTTTTTTTCTTTTTTTTGTGTCTTTCTTTTGGACAGGAGCTTTTTGGGGCTAAGCAGGCAATGGGTTGATTCCCAGGTAGAGGGGTCCTTTCACCGATCCTTTAAGATAAGATATGTATGATGTATGTACACCATGTATATATACAGGTACATACATTGATAATATAGAGCACTTGAGGAGGTGGTTGGATCGGTTGTGTTCATATCTGTTGTCCAGTATCAGGGCCTCCCTTCTCCACTATTCTCTTAGAGCCCAGTTGTGCTCCTGCCTTGATTTTGCTTTCTTCTATTATCAAATTAAGTCTGTGTAACTCTTGAATGTACCTTACATGGGACCTTTGCCAGCGTTGTTTTTTGCTTGTTTTTTAAGCTGCCATCATTTTAGTGGCATCTTTTAATTTGGGTTTGCCTACTGCAAATAGATTTTATTCCAAGCAATACAAGAGCATTTTGCTTGGTCCAGAATTGTCCACACAATAGAAAGGACAACAGATGTGTCTATGTGAAAAAAGAGGAATGTGTTTTGTGGTTGGTTGGTTGGTTGACCGGTTTGTTGTTTGGTTGATTTGTTTGTTTGGTTGTTTGGTTGGTTGTCACTTGGTGGGCTGATCTGTTTATTTGGTTGCTTAGTTGGCTGGTTTGTTTGTTTTTTTTGTTAGGTGTTTGGATGGTTGTTTGCTTGTATGTTTGCTTGTCAGTCAGTGGGCTGGTCTGTTTATTTGGTTGCTTGGTTGTTTGGCTTGTTTGTTTTATTTTTTTTTATTTGGTTGGTTGTTTGGTTGGCTGATTGGTTGGTTGTTTCCTTGCTTTGCTAACCAGGAGGACAATCTTCTTGCTTTTCTAATAATTAAATGGTAGTTTATCTGAAAGAAATGCCCCCTAATGGTTAAATTAGTAACCCAATATCTCTAGTTTCACTGAAACTTCATTCATTTCAGCCAAATAAGGTAAAAAAAAAAAAAAGTTCTCTTCATTAAGACCCCCTCGGGAACAGCATTTTGCATCGAAGATGCACAGTCAAGGTGCATAATATGAAAGCCAAGTCAACTGGAAAGTTCTGTTTTGTTTTTATTACATTTTCTTCATGTTTTTCTTTTTCTGTTTTTCTTCATATGCTGGTCTGTTTTGTATAATCACACCATTGTTGTATTAGCCTGTGGAAATCATTTTTGACTCACTGACCTGAGAAAAAAAGAAGAAGAAGAAATATGGTCATACCGACAGATAAACAAGAGCTTTTCAAACAACAAATAACATAACCGGCTTCAAATGAAATCAACCTTCCGGGGTGAGAAAAAGAGAGCCTTAAATAAGGCGAGGAAATAACGCACACACCACTGAACATGGCTCATTTTCCTCGCCTTCTGCTCATGTTTCCTGAGCGCTTTTCCCTCACACTGGTCACTTTAACCTGTCAGGAGACCCTTTAGTCCACCAGCTCCAACCGTGACCACTGGTGCCAGTTATGAGCTAATGAGGCTGATCGAGTGATACGGGTGAGGAGCAGCAGCCTCAGGAAATCAAGACACTCAGTTGGTTACAGCTGTGCAATGCATATTTTTCATTAATAACGTTTTGTTTCACGTGACCAAAACTGGGTGGAGCTGAGTTATGCCCTCCATAGATGTCAAATGTCTTTACCATCAGTTTCCATTGGCTGTGATGGGTGAAAATCTTTGTAAATCAAAAAGCCAAAAACCTCTGTGAGGCTTGGACTAAAGATTGTCGATGCTAATTTTGGAGAAGATTGGAGAAAATTTGTGGCCTGTGAAAAATGTTTAAATAATTTCCATCCAATTCCATACTGTGGCTACAATGACATGACATAAGTTGCCATGCATCAGTCTTGGAAACCCCCATTGTATCACCAGATATTCACCAGATATTTAAAGCAAAATCATCAACAGCCAAAACACATTTTGGTTATTGCAGCGCACCCTAGTGGTCAAGTGATGCAGTATTTTTCATGCTTCCTTAGAATGGAGCCCTGAGTCCAGGTCTAAAGTTTGGTTGTGATGTATCAAACCATTGCAGAGTTATGGCATCACTTCTTATTGGGCTGTTTTGCCGGCACTTTCAAATGACTGTGATGGATGAACCCCTTCATATCTGTTTTAGGATCATGTATCTTAGGACATCCCAAGGTATTACTTTCTGAAGGCAAACAAATCAGTTATGAGACAAAACATATGCAGCACCTCTAGTGGTCATTGTTCATACATTCAGGTTGTACATGCTGATACCAAATCTGGTTGCAATACACCAAACCTTTGCTGAGTTATGACCTCACCTCTTGTTTTGCAGCTTTGCCGCTCAGTTGCAATAGGTTCTGACAGACAAACTGTAATGCAAAAATAAAGTTCCATCTAAAGATCATCTGTGCCATGTTTGGAGATGATTGGAGAAAACGTGTGACCTGTGAAGACTATTCTATACAATTCAGTGTAGCAGAAATGTTATTATGGCAGAATCTGACTTTACTGAACTTGGCTTCACCAGAGGAATCCAACAGAACCTCACTTTTGAAAATCGGACGAATGGTTCAAACCTTACATGCCCAAATGCACCTCCAAATTTAACCCACTGGTGGCACCACAGTACTCAATGTGCTGGCATGAAACCTAGGTAAAAGAATCAGGGGGCTGTCTCCAGCCAGTCTGCCAAATTTCTGATGTTTTTTACCAAACGACTCTAGGGGCTGCCATAGAAACATAACCAGAAGAAGAAATGTAATAATAATAAGAAAAAGTACAAACTTTAAGAACCTTGAGATAATTGTGGTGCCAGTTCACCATTCATTTTAGAACATTTTCCAGGGCTTATATCAGGGCTTATAGTATATGTAGATGTCAGATGTTTTATTTAGTATTTCAAATTAGTTTTGGAACAGTAAGAAGTTATTCATTGATTAGAGGTGGGATAAGCCTTTTTGGTTACATTAGAATTAAATAAAAACAAAACTATCAATAAATATATGTGATTCCTCATTTAAAACCACAATATTTAACTTCAACTCTCCAAAGGAAAGTGCCATAATTGGTTTAATTTTGCTTTAAATTTCCTTTTTGCCTTCTCTTAAAAATTAAAAGAGAGCGACATTTACAAATGTTTATTATCATTTCAACCACATATATAGCGCATATTGAAATCCAACAATGCTGTTAAAAAATGTGTATTGTTTTTTTCAAGATCACTAAAATATTTGTCTTAATCACAAGATTAACAGAATTTTATTTATTTGTGTTTTGCTTGTTTGATTTTTTAAAACAACATAATTTGAGATCGTACAAGTCCAAGGATTTTTCTCAAAATGTGAGCCCATCACCCTTAAACCTCTAGGTTCCATGTGTCACGTCATGCGTGCTCAGGGAGTGAGGCGAGGCACAATTGCAAGTTCCCTTTGATGGATCTTTATTACAAAAACACAGACTCTACATACAAAACATAAAAGGCACGAGGGCCTAAACCAAAAAGCATTCTAAAACAGAATACACACGAGGACCGGGTAGAGTGAGGGCATATGTGAGGGTTGACCAGCACTGATTACAAAACTCTTGAAACTTAAATACATAACAGACTCAGACATAAACTAATCATCGAACACATTCACTAAACTGAACCACAGGACAGCTGACAGAGCGACTCAAGACACAAACACCTTCCAAACTAAGAGTCCCATATATAACACTAACACAATAGCGGCCTCTACCGGTTGCTGGCCGAGACATGAAACCATGACTATGGTTTACCTGCATCTGACTTGTGCTTTTCTCTTTGCTGGTGTCTATGGCTGTGGATTTTAATCACATGGTGCTTAAAAAAATAAATTAAAGTTTGTTTCTCAGACAGCTGGCAGGCTGTGAAGTGTCATCATAGCAAACAGGGGACTCAACTCCCTGCTGGACCACCAACACTACTGATATAGCCCTGCTAACATACAGTACCAGCAGGCTGTTGGAACTGAAGCTGGAACGAACAAGTTGGTAAACAGCCCACAGGAATGACCTTTCTTCCGAAGCACTTTGTGAGTGGACGTGCCATAGATCACAGTGTCAGAAGTATGTGATATTATGCTTAAGAGCTGAAAGTAGACTATACATTTGCTCAAAACAGGACACAAAATAACTGCACAGATTGAACAGATTTTCACCAAAAAATTATGAGTCACAGTCTCTAGACAACAGGGCAATGAATATAGGAATAAAAATTATTCTAATGACCATCCATCCATTATCTGAACTGCTTAACCAAGGGGCATGCGAAGCCTCTCCCAGTGTACCATAGTGTGAAAGACAGAATCACCCTGGACAGGTTGCCAGTCCACACCTAGGATCAATCTAGCATCTCTGATTCAGCTGACATGCATGTCTTTGAACTGTAAACCAGAATAAGTCCACACGGAAATGGGGAAAATATTATTTTAATCTGCAATGAAGCTGTTATTATTATCATTATTATGATGGTCTTATTGTTATTATTGCTATTATTATATTACACTACTACTCTTTTTAGGTTTTATTTTTATTATTCTTTTAATAGCCTAAAAAGGTGCCACTTCTCCTCTGAGCTTGTGTGGAATTTTGGAACCAGCAATAGTAGTAGTAGCAGAAGTAGTAGTAATAGTAATTCTAATAGTAATAGCAGTAGTAGTAGTAGTAATAGTATTAGTAGTAGTAGCAGTAGTAGCAGCCATAGTAGTAGTAGCAGTAGTAGTAGTAGTAGTAGTAGTAGTAGTATTAGTAGTAGTAGTAGTAGTAGTTGTAATAGTAGTAGCAGCAGTAGTTGTAGTAGTAATAGTAATTCTAATAGTATTAGTGGTAGTAATAATAGTAGCCGTAGTCATAGTAGCAGTAGTAGTAGTAGTAGTAGTAGTAGTAGTAGTGGCAGCAGGGATAGTAATAGTAATTCTAATACTAGTAAAAGTAGTAATAGTAGTAGCAGTAGAAATAGTAGTAGCAGCAGTAGCAGTAATAGTAATTCTAATAGTAGTAGTAGTAGTAGTAGTAATTGTTGTAGTACTAGTAGTAGCAATATTATTATATAATGTGTCAAAAGTCAATAAGATCAGATTAGGTCACAAATAAGGGTTAAATGTTTGACCTCCGGCCAACAGGAAGGCCTGAAAACCAGCTGGAGAAGACAAACTTGCTCTGCCATATCACGTTATAGGTCATCCATCAACAGAGGAAAGAGCATATATATTCTTTGGAGTAAAAAAAAACAAGCCTTCCTGAAATTTGAGGACAAAAGCACTTGACATTTATAGACAGTGACATTTATTATTGCCAAGTTGTGGGCAAATACAAGTTGTCAGCACACTTTTAAAAGGTAATTCCCAAATGCTACACTGTCTTTCCTTATTCCTGCATTAAATACTGCTCAGGAGGCAGGTATTGTGACTCCTGGTGTTACTGTTTTATTGCATATTTAATTAAGTTAGAGAATAAGTTGCATTTTCATTGTATATCAGCAGGTTTGAGTCAAAATACAATATATGGATAAAAGTATTGGGACGCCTAACCATTACACCGACTTTAATGACATTGCATTCAAACACATAGACTGTAAAATGGAGTTGGTGCCCCTTTGCAGCTATCACATCTTCCACTCTTTTTGGAAGGCTTTCCAAAAGATTTGGGAGTTTCTGTGGGAGTTTGTGCCCATTCTTTCTACAGAGCATTTAAGAGGTCAGGCACTGATGTTGGGCGAGAAGGAGTGGCTCGCAGTCTCTGGTCCAGTTCATCCCAAAAGTGTTGGATGGGGTTGAGGTCAGGACTCTGTGCAGGCCAGTTTAGTTTTTTCACACCAAACTCGTCCAACCATGTCTTTATGGACCTTGCTTTGTGTACTGGGACACAGTCATGCTGGAATACAAAAGGTTCTTCCCCAAACTGTGTCCACGAAGTTGGAAGCAGGGTGTTGTCCAAAATGTCTTGGTATTCTGAAGCATTACGATTGCCCTTCACTTGAAGTATAGGGGCCCAGCCCAAACCCTAAAAACATGTGTGTCCCAATGCCTTTATTATCAGAGTATATCTGACTATTTCTGGTTGTTTTGATGTAAAGGAATCATGAGAACAGGGCAAAATGTGAAGGATGGCTTTCTAAAAAACAAAATCAAACAAACAAAAAATAAGACTATAACTTTTGAAAACTCAAGTCATAATATGATATCTTCTACTCACAATGACAGACATGATACAGACTGAAAGCTAGGAATCTGCACTTTCAGCAAAATGTCTCAAGGCAGAGCAACCTCCTGTTCGATACACACAATCCTGCAAGTGTGTCAGTACTCCTGTATATACATGTGCTGTGCATTATTGGGATTGCAATTAGATGTCAGCAACTCCCTGAGCATGGACTAGGACAGCATCCAAGCAGAACACTAAGAACAATCTTACTGTTAAAGAAAGTTAAGAACATTACACAAGTATCTAAAAACACATAATTGCTTCTATTTTTATAGATGGATATAGATTTTCTTGTTTAAAAATGCAGAAGTAAAGCTTACCCTAAACCTAACACTAACCCTCACAGAAATCAGCATACTTTTAGAAAGGGCTGTGTGTCATTTTTTAAAAATAGTATTGTATCATTTTTAAAAGGGCATTATATAATTTTTGGAAAGGTCATTGTGTTGCTTTTAGAAAGGACATAGGGTAATTTTTAGAAAAAGCATTATTATTTTTAAAAGGACATTGTGTAATTTTTAGAAACAGTGTTGTGTTATTTTTAAAATAAAGACTGTGTTATTTTTAGAATGGAAACATTTGTTTAGAAATGCTTAGCTAAAATATAACCCTAAGTGTCACAGAAAACACACGTTGCACCTTTAAAAGATAAAACGGACCAATAATCCTCAGGATGTACTAATGCATTTTTGCGGAATCATACGCATATTGTGCATAAATTGAATGTCAAGTTTGTGTTATTGTACTTGTATCTGTTTTAGAAAATCAGTCACGAATTCCTTTCATTAAGCAAATGTAAAATCCTGGAACAGGCAATAGCTTCAGTCTTCATAAAGGATCATATAAGCTTTAGGATCACTATTAATTAACACCTCTCCACATTTATTACCCTCCATATCAGCCAAATGTATGCATGAAATATATGCTGAAGTCGTCCAGCCTTCTTGGTCAAAATCTATGAGAAGGGAGTTCTTTTCGGATGATGGCTCTCTTATATTTTCAAGAAGATATGTAAAAAACTAGCATATTTCTAGCAAATACTACGCAAATGCTTCTGTTTTGGCCCAGACTGTATGTACTACTTAGGAATTCACTGTTTGATAATGTAATTTATATATTTAAATTTAACGAGTAAAATGTTAATCCCACTCTGTTTCTCTAATAACTGTGTTACAATACTGCAGCTTACATATTTACATGCTTATCAAGCTTTTACTCATGACAATACATGTAACTGGGTAAAACACATAAGCTGTGCTACTGTTATCCAGCTATAATAGTGAATACTTAATCAGTAGTTACACTGTTTTTAGACTGTTAGTGTCAATGTACTTATTAAAGAGAATACACATTTTCTGAGAAAAAAATGACTCACTTTTTTAAAGTTGTTTCAGACATTTCTTTTTTTTTATTTGCCCTAAATGTATCTGTAGAATGGCTGGAATTCAAAGCGAGGATATTTCACAGTCATCTAAAATTCAAAACGCTCCAATGCTAGTCTTACTGGATTTGCTGATTTACTCTGTTTGCTCCACACACTAAAGACAACTTCTCCTTTTCCTTAGACATACAAAGGCTTGTCAGCAGACTTCTAAATGTGAGGGGAGCATTCAAGCAAGACTACGGATTAAAGAAAAGTACAACTGCCTCCTTTCATAGTGTAATCATGAGGCTTAAGGGTCTTCCTTCATTAGCATTATCGTTTCTTTTTCACGCTGAGATTTTAAGATGCTTAAATGCTTGCGTAGATTATGTGGGGGTTGAAATTGTCGCGAGGGTTTCGATTTTTCAGACAAGACAGTTTGGCTTGTTTTCTGGCACGCTTAACCAAAGCTAGGAGTGCTGTGTTGCTTTTTTGATATTTGGTCTGAGGAGAAGAATTAATTGCCTTTCATCTTTTCATGCCAAGACACAGAGACAGGCTTATATGCTAATATTACCAACCAGCTGACCACGTCGGCACATCATTTGACAGGATGCAAGCTTTTCTATATTAAAATAAGGGCTGAATTTTTATTTCTCCACTTACCCTTTAATACCTACACAAAACCCAGTTTCTGGATGTATGGAACTTTGCCCCACTTCATGATCCTGACCTGTTATGGGCAATGTAGACATGCTCATATCACACCTACCTGGATTCTGTTTAGTTTGGGGGACAAAGACAAGTCTGAATGTACTGCTAATTTGGTTAATTAATGGTTTATAGCAGATTCTTTTGATTTTGTTCTTGGGGAGGGAGGGTATCCCACATAAATGTCCTTGCAAATACATAGACATCCTGATCAGAATCCATTCCAGATGAGTTTGTCTTGATAGGCCACTTGTCTTTTCCCTTCTAGTGACTGGCCAACAAATAATCTAAATACAGTCCTGCTGAAAACTGCCTGCCAGGGCGTGGACTCGGAAACCTGAGAGCAAAATATTTTACAAACCCTCCTGCTGAGACAGCTTCCTGCCATAATGAATGATGATTCTGCTGAGTTTTTCAAAGTGCAATTTGGTAAGTTGAGCATGGCACTGGAAAGCATACTTTGCACGCATCCCTTCCAAAGTAATGCTGCTGTTCAGAGAAACATGTCTTTTAGCTGTGCCAGGAAACAGGATTTGGAGTCATAATGGAATGGAGGGCCATTGTCAGGGAAAACTGAATTTTCCTCGCCTTTTTTAACGCTTGATATACCGTATGCGAACGCGGCTAATAATGTGAACTGGCAAAGCATCATAATGTACCATGCACTCGATGGTCTATCCATACCACATATTGAAACTATGCTGCACAAGAAGCTGTTTCGAATTCATTGTTTTTGGGGTAGCATTTATCCTCCTGTTCAGCCTGCAGCAGTTTAGCTCCACTCATGCACTGTTAAGTTACAAAACATGGGCTGCTTTTTGAATGAGGCCCAACACAACCAATTAGAATCAAGGTCATTTACATATAGCAGCCTTCAAGGCACAGTAGCAAAAACAGTCATTTATTGTAAGACAGCTTTGAAAAATGGTAATGGGAAAAAAATTGCCTCTGCTACATAAACTCAGACAAATTGTACCCCCTGAGGGAAAAATGCAAAATAAAAGTCCTTTAAGGTGAGACCATAGAGATCACTTTTAAGGTATTACAAAGGATTTTATTCCAGGTGATTACCGATATTCTTATCAATAGTGTCTCATATACAGTTTTTTCCAAAAACTGGCAAGAGGATATGCAAACGAGATTTAATGTTATTAAATACACATTTGCAGATTTTTAAAACCCCAAAATCTCACCATTGGATGATGTTAGAATTTAAGAGTTGCATTGTGAAGAATTTTAACATAATGTCCTTCAGAATATGCTTAGAAGTGAACGTGTAGGAATTCATGAACTTTTTGATTTTGTCTTTTTTAAAAACCTGATTTTAAGAGATGGAGTTTTAAGAAACAGCCTCATGGCACAGAAAACATGCAGAATTTGTCAGAATGTAGACATTTTTGGATATTCCAGTTGGATTCTACAGGTAAGATACGTGACATGAGCCAAATGTAGATGGAGCTGAGCCTCCATTCATTCATTCATTCATTTGTTCGTTTGTTCGTTTGTTTGTTCGTTTGTTCGTTTGTTCATTCGTTAATCCATTCATCCATTCATCCATTCTCAAAGCTGCTTGTCCTAAACAGGGTCATCCCAGCAGTCACTTGGCTGAAGGTGGAGAAACACCCTGGAGAGGTCACCAGTCCATCACAGGGCACGCACACACAAACACACACACACATACACACACACACACACACCACCCAGGGGCATCTCCAGTTCACTTAATGCAGAAGTCTTTGGACTGTGGGAGAAAACCGGAGAACCCACAAAGACACAGGGAGAACATGCTAATTTCACATAGAAAGAACTGAACACTGATACATTTACAAAACTTTATTATTACAGAAAATCCATACAGTTCCTTCAGCATCATCATTTTGCCTTAGGGGTCTTGTCTTTATAACAATTTATTGATTGGAACTCACATAGACCATCGCATATTTCAACACTTACTTTTAATACTTCAAGGTTTATCTCGGTTTATTGCTTAAAACTAAAAGTGTGTACCAGCTATATCCACTTTAAGGGCCAACACAACCAGAGTTACCAAGACATATATTCCCTCATACTCTGAGATACTGCCCATCTGCATCACCTCTCTGTTTCAACACAGACACAATAGCTCTGTCTCGGTTTAACGAGTTGTCACTGAAATGCAAGTACTGCAGAAGGTAAAATACAGCTAGCTGTAAAGGCGGTGTAACCAGGCACTCAGCTTCCATCTACTGAAATTAGGCCTGATGTAAAACATAGAACAAAGGCACCAACTGCTACACAGCTTTCATTATGTACAAGGTGTGTAATGAAGATATTAATTTCACAGGTTTGTCCATGTAAGCCAACAGATAAGGTGGCCATATTGCTCTGTAGCAATGGCGACTTTTGTCAAGGTCCTTTTGAGGACTCATTTATTACCTGCCAAACGTCACCTCGGCCAGCAGCGCTTTCTGGTGGAGTGGGTGCTGAAACAGGGGCACGCCGGCACATTGCCTGATGTTTCCCGCTAATTTAAAATGCACCCACAAGGGATGTGTGTGCCCCTGTTGCTTCACTGCGCTGACAACTGCCATTACAACTTTCTAACAGAAAGTGCATGATGAAAATGAACGCAATGGCCCCCAACTAAATGCTGTAATACCTTTAAGATTGAGGCTCTCGATTACTCGTGAAACGCTATATTTTGCATTATGAAAGGACAAGCCTGCTTTCTCTATTGTTGGCACCTTGGCTGAACCAGGTATTCATGCAAAAACCGTCACAACAAATAGGACTCTGTCTATATTTTATAAATCAGCTCTTCAACCTTCACTCTTAAACAGTTGTTTTGGGCCGCCAGCGCTGTGACTGAGTCACCTGCACTGAGTCACAGGTGAGTCAGTGCCCTAAACAAACTGTGGCTGTTTCAGACGTTCCTTCAGCTGCTGTAGCAGTTGCTGTCGATCCTCTCCCTTCTCTGGCTATGCATTTACTTTTGTTTCACAGCGCCCCAGTTCCATTAGTTGGACCCGGTTCCCTGAAAAAAGAAAAACAGGAAAGAAAATTAACTTCATGCTTCTCCAGACATCACAGAGGTGCACATACTCTGATCTCAGGCTGTACAAAAGGCTGGAGGAAGGACTGGGAAAAGAGGCCCAGTGGTACGTCTCTCAAAAACCTCTCATTTTCTTAGGATTTCCTTCACTTGCCAGTTTGTGCCCTCACACAGTTCCACCGGCCTACATCTGAAGCACAGAGAGAGATAGGGTAATTGCTGTCAGCAAGGTGATGGATGAATTGCCGATAAGTCTGGCTGTCACATTCAAAGCGATTGCAGTTCCATTTTTTGGCGATAAGTGGCAAACAATATTGTCATCATTAGCTCTAATGGGGTGGCTTGTGGATGATGACAAAGTAAGGAGAGAAGAAATTTGTCCAGCTCACAGTTTGAGGCCTGGTGGAAAACCTTGGCAGCCTTTGCTTTTTAGATCGTTTTGTTCGTCTTCTAGATCAAGACTGCAGGCCTGGCTTGCTCTACTTGCCTGACTCCCAGTGCCGATGATTTGCGAGCTATAGCCCAGGCTCCTAGTTATTTACGATTGCTCCTTAGTTCCCTGGAAGCCTATACCAATCTCTTTGACCTATCATGCAAAGAGCAGCATGATGCATGGGCAAGCATGCTCCACCCTCTCAGCACGCTTCTCCTTTGGTCGTCAAACTCAAAGCCGTCCTTTACTCTTTCACAGATAAAAAAAACATTAACATTTAAGTGGGATTAAAGTAGTCAGTGTGTCGTCGCCCAACTCCACTCAAAAGGCCAGGGCTTGGGGTGGCGAAGTTTGAATTATGAGCTGGATTTGCATAACATGCATATGGATATTGCTGCGTGTCACAAGCTCAGACCAACTTGTCCCCCTTTTTGAGTTTATCTCAGGCATGAGCGTGTTTGTCCCGGTCCGATTCAGAGGCGCGTCCCACAGCACATGACATTTCAGAGCACCTCTCTCTACAGATAAGGCAGACAGTAGCACAGAATACAGTTATCAAGGCCCAGAGCCTGCCTAATTTCCATGGTTTTTTTGTTTTTTTTCCCTGTCTCCCAGCAACCTGAATCCCTATTATGACTTGTTTATCATCATGTTCCACGGTAGATGAAAAAAATATCATCTGCATGACAAGTTGGGTTAATGGAAAAGAGAGGAGAGCCATTTGCCAAGATCTGTGTGCATCTTTCACACAAAAAAAACAAAATACCACCAACAACAAAAACAACAAAGAAAGGAGAAAGAACCCCCTTATTTGTTGTCTCTATTACCAGCAAGCGCTGCAAATTTGGCAAATTATTCTTGCCACTTTTTGGAGGCTGCGAGCACCTTTGGCGCTGTGAGACTAGTGGAGTGCATTTGTTCTCTACTTAACCACCTCTCTCTAAGCCTAGCGCAAACCTAATTACTTATTTAATTGCCTAATAAGGAAGATTGAGGTGGGTAATTAGGACGAGGGGAAGGCAAATAGGTGTTGCTGGACAGTGTAAATGTTTCCATAACAGCCATCACCTCGCTGCAGTTGCATTCAGCTCCAGTCAGTGGTGAACTGTGGACCGGAGTGTGGGATTAGCAGACGTGCTGGATGGTGTGATGAAGCATGAAGACTACTTGGTCGTGATGGTAGAATTAGTGAGGCGAATCCAGAGGTGAACTAGGATCTCTGCAGGCCAGGTACTGCAGTTTGTGAGCCTAGAGAAGTGATACAGGCTGCAGACAGATAAGGTGCTTTATAAGCACTGTGGAAGCCCCTCCAGCTATTGAGGCAAATGGATTAGTTGGCTAAAGAGTCAAAAAGCATCAAACAGAGTTCCGAGGTGTGTTTAGATCTGGCTGAGAGCAAAAAAAAAATAATAGAAGTGAACTTTCAAAGACGAGGCTCAGTGGGCTGGTGGTTAGGGAGTTGCCCTGTCTGAATCCCAGAACTTCTGATGGCACCCTTGAACATGGTACCATCTCCACACATTGCTCCCTGGTCGCCATTGTCAGCTTCACTCAGGTGAAAGGGTTAAATGCAGAGGCCTCAGTTTCCTCTGGGGATCAAAAAAGTAAATAAAAGAAAATTTGTTTTGAGGATTTGAGTCTCCTGAAGACTACCGATAGGTATAGAGAAACTTAGTGGTTTCAAACAAGTTTATAATTAAAGAACAGAAAGGTAAGGAAAAAAATAAGTGACTTAGATTAATGGATGGATGAATGAATAGATCGAATCAGGAGGTTCTCAAAGTGCAGTTAAATCAAAATGAACTATTTTAGCTCTCCACCCTTTCCACACTCTCGGCATTCTCTCTAGCAGTTTCATTAGAAGTCACCCTGAGTGATTTCACAACAGGAGTGAAGAATTTGTTGGCTGAAAATTATACTAAATATCCAAAGGTATCTAGACACTTCCATCCATTGCTGACAACAGGTGTTCAATTGCAGACATACATCTGCAATTGTATAATTTTTATAGAAAGGCATCACTGCTCTGAAGCTGTGTTCTCCGGAGTGATAATTAATCAACCTCACTAATGTCTTTGTTTCTCAAAGTGTTCAAATCCTCACAGCATGTTCCAACATGGTTGTAGTCAGCTCAGATGAGTAGAAGCTACTGTAACGGACACAGGTAGGCTGTTCCTCCTTTCCAATTTTGAAATAAGAGTCCCCACACAACAACAAAAACATGCACAACGACACTCAAAAATAATCCATCCTGACTTGGGACACTGCACTATTACTGTAAGTTCAATGTAATACCCTGAAGCGTCATACTTAAACGCTTAAACCATTTAAATTTATAATTCATTTATTTATCTTGAAATCCTATCCTACTCCCTCCAACAAGTACACTATAAGTCCAAAAGTTAGTAGACACCTGCTCATCCTCCTTTTCTTCTGAAATCATGGGTATTAATAAGAGCACCCGCGTATAGCGAAAAACCACGTTTTATATTTTATAGTGTAAACCCTACATATGCCCCAAATATGCTCCCAAAACACTTTAAATTCATTTAAAACTCAGTTTAATACATTACCCTTAACGAAAATATAAAGGTAAGCCCATACAGACTGTACTGTAATTCAAGCACGGGCATTTTCTTTGGTATGCGCTGTCATTTTCTTTGGTATAAACAGGTAAATACAGTAATAAATAAGTAATAAAAGTAATAAAAATACAATAAAATGTTGGTGTAATCACCAATAATTTTTACATCAATAATTTACTGTTCATCAGCCGCGCGTCTTATTAAAGCAGACACTGGATGACGACTGAGCTGGACAGCCTCTTTTAATTTAATTTACAGTAATAAAACTACTGGGCTTTAAGAAGAACAAAATGAAAAACAAGAGGAACACTCAAGATGAGTCAGGG
>JBBPCX010096334.1:0-2500 GCA_037974365.1 Hydrocynus forskahlii
TATATGTATACACCCCTATCAGTATGTTTATTAATCCAGAGTCCCCATTCATTATAGTTCAATCCTGTTTTTTTATTGCTTAGGTCTGGATGAGTGCATTATAACTCTGATATGCATATGTTTAGAAACCCACATGAATTCTGAGCTGACTCTTCTCTTTACACATGCAGTGTATATCTGATCTGAACAGTTTTTGTGTCTATGCATCTTGTACACTACTGGGATTATAGACTAATATATATTTGTGTGTTTCAGGGGCCAAAGATTCATTATGTCTCACTCACACATTAAAAGGGGTGCCACTACTTTTCTGTGGTCATGCTGGGATTGCCAGCTGTCTCTAACTGGACTCTACTCCTGCCCCCGCCATCTCAGCCCCCAACCCCAGCAGTCTTCCTGCCCGTCACAGACCTCACTGACCCCTTCTGTGGTATGAGGCATGCAAACACTCTTCTGATGGGAATCTGCAAACAAATGTTTTTTCCACAGTGTGTGTGGTCCAAATGTGTCTTCAGTGCATGGTTATATTTGTAATTGTTTAATATAAAACATGTAAAGGTAGAAAGTGTGTGCGTGCACTTTTGTTTACAGGTTGGCATCCACTGTAGTGAAATGGAGAGGATGGAGCAAACGCTATGTGTAGAGTCCAGGGCTGGGTTCTTCTTCACACATTTCTGTCAAACCTCTGGGAACCAGGTGCACATAGATACCACATCTGTAATCATATAGTTCAGAATGAATAAATAAATGAATGTCTGATTACTCAGCGATATGGGTGTGCCCCTCTTTCCAGCTGTGGGCAAACGCAGCTCAGTTCAACAGAGAACTACAGGAGTATCATCAACTGTTTTACCAACCCACACTGGATCCCTACAGAGTACAGCATAAAGCCCAGGTATTGAAATAGAACTCACACAATAGAAACGTACTAGAGCTTTTTGTAAAAAAAAAAAGGCCGTAAAGAGGGCATTTGGCTGACACTCTTATCCAGAGCGACTTACAATAATTAGTTAGAGGGATAGTTCAATTGGAGCAACTGAGGGTTAAGTGTCTTGTTCAAGGACACAAAAGGTGGGAAGTAGGGATTTGAACCTGCAACTTTGTGGTCATCGGGTCGACAGGCAAGTGTTTTACCCACTAGTGCCTACTGCCACCCAGTAAAAAAACAATCTATTAAAATTTACATTCTCAGGGAATAAATTGAGAGATTCACAATTTGATTGATAATTAGGACATCTGCAGGTCATTTTAAAGGCATACTCAGCAGTCTGAACATTCTCTACAAGGGGTAACTTAGCACTTTTGACTTGAAAGAGCTTTCATACATGCCTATATGATACAGACATGATCTGCTCCCATTCACAGCAGTAATAATATGAAAGTGTATTTTATACAATGACTATACCAAACAAGAGCCAAATATAACTTATACTTTGCTGTTTGTCATTGTGTAAACCTTCTTAGCCTCTTAAAAGCTTCCGTTTTAGTCTTTTAAAGAAAAATGCAGGCTTGTAACACTGTAACTGCCTGGGGAGGGTTACTAGGCTAAGTGTGAGGCTTTGACTTTTGGAGGCCCTTTGTTGACACTTTGTGTTGTTTTCATATTAAAGAGAATATGTGATAGATTCCTCAGTTTCTAATATAATAGATAGTGACTGCCCTTTTTATAGCTAAGTGAACAAATGGAGGTTTTTTGAATAGAGTGTTCATCAGTAGCTAAATCAGCGTCACTTCTATAAAACATCTAAACCAGTTGTACAGGTCCTGCTTTTACAAGGCTTTACCTTGTTTCAATATAACCTAATAATGTAATTGTATTTAAACTTGTATTTACCTTAGTCTAATCCTAATGTTAGGCTAATCCTAATCCAACCCTGTGTTTAACACTAATCAAAATTTAATGTTATACTAATCTAACACTAAATAAAATAAGATGAAAAGTAGACAATACAAACGAAGAAAATAGAAGCAGCATAACCTACAAAAATACAATACAATATAACAATACAGTATAACAATGTGCTATAAAAACTGTACATTACACAAAACTGTACATTACACATTGCACTTACCAGTCTTTGGTGTGTGAATGTGTGTGTTTGTTTGTGTGTGTTTGGTCAACTGTGAGATATTCATTGTTTAGGTAATGTACTCTAATCTAATACTAACATTGCACTAACCTAATCCTTATCTATCTCTAAATGAACCCAAATATAATTCTAAATTCTCAAACATAATACTAATTTATCATACATGGTACTCCCTCCATCACTCCAACACTGACCCGCTTGTATCATAGACTTGCACAGTTCTATTTTACTGCTGTAACTCTGCACATTTCCTGTGGGATTAATAAAGCATCTTTCTAAACTGCCTTTTCCAGTATTACTCTATCACTCCAAGCAGAATGTGACTGTTCAGCACTCTTTTGTAGGTTCTGTATGCTACGTATGTGTGCAGTGCTGCTCGGAGGAGTGTGAGTCTACAGGAACAGTGCAGA
>JBBPCX010096334.1:7500-23867 GCA_037974365.1 Hydrocynus forskahlii
TTACTTTTCTTTATCTCTCCATGGCTGTGCAGCAGGTGGACGGGGGGATGATGAGCACGTCTCAGGAAGTTTTGGCCCTGCGCAGGGCTCTGCTTAACCCCCTGACTTGTCAGCACTTCCGTCTTTTTCTCACGCTGAGAGGAGAACTGCTGGAAAATGACCTCCTTTTCTGGTTGGAGGTACAGAGGTACAAGGTGAGAGAAGCCTTTATTCTGAATCTGAACTTCACCTCTAACCCAAACTTAACATTAAGCATTACCTTACTCGACCTTGATTAATAATGCTACAGGGACTGAAGACACTCTTTGTTACTAAAGCTTAACAGCAAGACTTTTTCGTCATTATTTAGTTCAAATTATGTGCAACCTTCTGATTCTATTATTTTTAGAATTGTAGGACAATTAAGAAGTGTTTTCTTATTGTTAGTAATGACCTCCAGACTAAATAGTTCTCAGCCGTGTCACACAGGCACAAAGTCTGAATCTTACTAGGTACTGGAACAGTGCTGGTAGGATTTCATTCCATTCTTCCACAAGACCATTAAAGGGGTCAGATAGCATTTCAGGCTCACAAATGGTGCTTCAGTTCATCCCAAAGGTGTTAATTGGGATTGAGCTCAGACCTCTGGGCAAGTCAATCAAGGTCTTCATCCTTTTTTTAAAGAATCCATTTCTGTGAGAACCTCCCTTTGTGCATGGGGACTATTATCATGCTGAAACAGTAATGGCTCTTTCCCTAACTGTTGCTACAACCTAACTATTGTCTAGAATCTGCACTGTTGTTCTATGCTTTGACATTACTGGGACTATGGGGGTGGGGCAGCATGAAAAATAGCCCCTCGGCTATATCTAAAAATAACTGCACAGGACAAGAACACGATTATCGATTATATTGTCACTGCTGAAGCATCATCATCATCAGCTGACTTTTGCAGTCATTGCTGATATCCAATTACATCTCATCACTCAGGCCTATGCCACACATTTGTCATCCTCCACCAAACTTTAGATAGTGTTCTCCTGTCATCTATAAGTTTGTCATACTGTGAAAAATACTTATTTACTCCAGGGTCAAGCATCTGTGTACTTTATAACACTGTAGCTGGTGCCATGCTTCCATACAAAATATCTTCATATCCTTGAGATCCCGAGGTCTACTCTTGTGGACTCCTCTTCAGCTCTTCCCACAGGGTTTCTATGGGCTTTAGATCAGGTCTGTTGGTAACTCTGTCTGCCTGCTTGTCTGTGTGTCTGATGTCTAATTTCATGTTGTGTGTAGGATTTGTGTCACTCTCACTGTGATGAGATGACAGTGCAGCAGAAGGTCTCCACCATCATCAACTGCTTTATCGACTCCTCCATCCCCCCCAGTGTGCAGATCCACCTCCCCCCCGAACAGGCTCAGCTCATCCTGGAGAGGAGGAGCACACTTGGCCCCTACATATTCAGAGAAGCTCAGGTACATCTAGGTGTTAAGTGTGGTATTTTGGTAATACTTTAAGCCAAAACATAAACCTAAACACTAATGGTGTTGATTATCGACTTGCTTTCAGTGGATACTTAATAATTAAAGCATTTGTAGGAGACTCTCAGTGTGAGATAAAGTGATTATACAGTTTTCCTCAGTCCAGTTTTAGCAGCAAAGGCAAAATGTTTAACAATTTGGTATATTAGTTGATAATATAAGATTTTCATGGCATGGTGGTCATTGCATGCATGTGACAACTATACAGTAGGTGCCCCAAAAATGCGGCTTGTATGGGAGGACTGCAAGAAAAAGCTACTCCTCAAGAAAGGCCACCTTATGTCTCAGTTAAGCTTTGCCCAAACTAACCTTGAAGATTCTGAGGTCATGTGGTGTTATGGTGTTAAAACTATTTGGCATCAATACCAAGCTGTACATCTGGCAGAAATTCAGTACAGCTCACCAGCCATGTATGTATGTATGCGTGTTTGTCAAGATGTGTGTGTTCACTGAGCTGCTGAAACACTGGCCAGCGTTTGTGGAGTTCAGGAGCAGCGTGAGTGAGCAGCAGGTTGTGCCTGAGCTGGAGAAAAGGAGAAGCAGAGAGAGGGAGAGACGAAGGAGAGCTGAGAGGGATCAACAAGATGACAGGACACCAGAGGTAACACTGACTCCCTATTTCCTCTCATACACCAGCACAGCTGTTTGACATTCACTACACACTGTTACTCTGTGTTTTTAAAAAAGAAACCACAGTAGCAGCACAGCTGTTTGACATTCATTACCTGCTACTGTGGTTTCTTTTTTAAAAACACAGAGTAACAGTGTGTAGTGAATGCTCTTGTAGCAATTTACAAAGACCCATAAATCATGTTTTTATCTGTATCACATGTATGTGCATGCAGGCACTACAAGACGAGCGGGGAAGTGTGATAGAGGGATTGATAGAAGAGGCCAGGATGTATGGAGGAGAAGACGAGGCTGAAGAAACCGAAGAGCGTCAGAGAGTGAATTCTGCAGGAAAGCAGGTAAGAGCTCTGTCCAGCAGACGTGCAGAGTCAGGGACTTGATATCTGTGCACTCAGATGAATTTTAACTCTTAGAAGTCTAGAGTTATTGCTATCATTGAAGCATTTAAATATAAATACATGATTACATAGTTAATTTATTTATAGAAACTGCACTTTGAAAAGCTCTGGGTTAGGGTGTTGTATGAAGACGTTTGTCTGCATGCATGAGGCTGCAGTGCTTTTCTTTCAGGTGTCCTGGTCCTACTCCAAATACCTTGCTGCTCTAGAGAGAGAGGAGATACTGATACAGACCCAAGCACTGCAAGAGAAGAGAGCAGGTATTATAACTGAACATATACTCAGTAGATGGGTTCCCTGATCATTGATCCATCAAGGATTAGTTTCAACTTAATGAGGCATGTGGTGGTTATTTAATTTATGATTTATCATTATACTACCAGACATGATACTGATTTCATTACTCTGGAGAGCTGTCACTTTTCTGTCATCTAGTAAGGACAAGTTTGGAGTGAGCATTTGTTGTTTCGTTATCACATTTTCTATAATTAAGTACGCAAGTGACTATAAATAGTAATTACTTTAAGTTAAATGCAAACTCCAGTGCTCAAGGTATCTCTGGGCTCACTGGCCTCGTCACATGTACATTTACTTTGAATAGCTTTATTACAGAGCTTAAATGCTTGTTCTAAAATGACACAATAAAAAGAAAATAGTTAAAAACACACACACACACAGTAGCTAGTTGGTAGGTCAGCAAGCAAATTGCTTTGTCAAGTCAGAAGCAGAGCTATTACTTTTTTTTACATAGCTATTCGTTAGCTAAGTTGAACACGGCATTATTACTGTGTACTGTCTATTAAAGTACAGAATACTATATAATAACTGGTTTAATGAACCTATAAAATGGGAACCTATAAAATGTAAGTGTTATTTTGGAAAAGTACACTAACATGGGAGATGGCAAAAGCTGATTCACAAGAAGACGTGTATAAGTGGAGCAAATCGAAATAGTTCTATAAAATGTAGTTTTCACAAAGCAATACAGCTAATTTCCATACACGAGAGGGTAGAAATCACACAAGTGTGCGTTCAACATACTGTTTTCTCTTTACTTTAGATTTGAGCTTTGTGCACAGTGTGAGATCAGTAGCTCACACAAACAGCAGGCGCTCCTCTGGGAAAAAAACACTCCCACCCTCCAGAACACACACACCACGGAGTGCCTCTGCACCAGTTCCAGGTATGATACACAGCTGTCACTCTTCTTTTAATATGTCTGTGTTTAATGATGTGAATGTGTGAAAGCTGCTTCACTTTCACACAGGTCACTGAGTGCTGGACAGTTTGAAGAGGGTCCGAATACCAAGTAGTTGAGTAATAGACATTTAGATTCCGCCGAATCGGTGCCATTTCCGTCCCCAGGACATTACATGTATAAATGTGCACAAAAAATAACTGTAAAATACATTTTATTATTAATCACAGTGTCTTGTACATTGACCTAATTGCAAATTTAAGATATATAATGAAAAACATTAATAAAAACTACCTAGAACCCTGAAAAAATAGCATTTGTTACCTGTCCCCACTCTCTAACTGTACACTTTACATTTAAATATAATTATTAAAATCCTTCAGTGATTAAAATTTTTTTGCATTATTGTGTGACGCCAAAACCCATCTATGCTTTAAACATATTTTTTTCATAAGAAAACCATAATATTTAAGTTAAAATACACATTTTAGTTGTGTCCCTAGGTTTTCACTCAGTCCTGTTACCCTAACACATTACACGATCTGAAAAATTTTGAAAATTCCACAAGCCACTTGTTCAACAGTAAGTTGCATCAGCTGGATCTTCTGAAGGCCATGGGTAGACCAAAAGTAAGTTTCCTCCTTTTTTTCCCCTCTATATTTGATCATATTTGAACTATGACTGAGGAGGTCAATCTCAATGTTCTGTCCTGTTACCTAAATTAATTCTTGGATATTATCTGTTTATTTTTAAAATACAAATTTTTAGTACATCACTAGAGTGTGCTCAGTGTTCTCGTGCTATTTGCATAGCCACCATGTAGCTATATTTCATGTTTTTGTTAATTCTATGCTAAAAACTCAGTCCTGTTACTCATATAAAGAGTAATAGGACTGAGTGCCAGTAACGATGTTAGCAAGCTATCATTTAACAGCTCTGTTAGGTAGACATTTTATGAATACATTGAGTTAATTTTTGCTGGTAAAACTTTAATGCCATAGATCAAATATATTGAGCCCAGAATTCTGATGCAAACTTGACTAGATGTAGTGTGTGGGCTCAGATGCAGTATTGTGACTGTAGTGAGCAGGATTACAGAAATGATCTTTGCATGTGATGGAGGAATGGCCAGTGCAGGGGAGGAATTAAACTACATATAAGTTCCCTGTTAAAGGCTAACCTGCAACTTTGCAAATTTCTAGTTTATTCCCATGGAAAGTTTCAGACTCATTCCTGTTACTTCATTATTTTTCTTTAAAAAAATAAGGATAAACGACTTTTTTCCCAATTATGTTTGGTCCATCATTTATCCATTTATTTAATAAATTACATGATAAAAAATTTCAGGTTTGGGTTTTCTTGAAAAGATAAAAATAGCTATGCATCTTTTAGAAAAATACAACGTGCATGCATATATATAGTGATTTTTTAGTCATATATATCAATTATTTGAACATGTATTCAACCATTTCTTTAAAATAATCACTTTCTTGAGGGAACCTCAAAGTAATTAGCGGACATGCTTTTAAACATGCTTTTTAAATGTCATATTTTGATAACAGGACTGAGAAAAACGTAACCATCTTCGGATTATAAGCCTTGTAAAAGATTAAATGAAACTGCCTGAGATTGACCAATACATGTTTTGAATAGTTAAATATATGTGTTATTAGATTCAGTGTTGAAAAAAGGAAAAAAATTAAGTTCAGTTTGGCAGTTTTCAAACTGTTGTCATTATTTACAAATGTATTAATACGTTTGTAAATAATGACAACAGTTTGAAAACTGCTTACTGTCAAATTATGCTTGTAACATTGCTGAAGGGTTAGACAAAATAATAAAAAAAAAATTCTTTATTCTATAAACTATAGTAAGACTTTTATCTGACAAACACTATGTTAAGTGGGTTTACATTCAGTCCCCATGCCTTGATAGTTAACCTTTGTGTTTATGTGAGTCATCTATTAGTAGTGTGTCTGCACATAAAATATTATTATATTATTATTATTTGCATTTAGTGCATAATAACCCCTCAAAGACTGATATCAACAAGGAAATAGATAGGAAAGCAACATCAAAGAGAATGTCTCTCTTGTTGCTACATTGTTAGTTAAAATCTTATATTTACAGCCATATTTCAAACACGTACAAAGCCATCGTAGATCAAAGGTACCGTCAGAATTCCCCACTCACTGTAATGACCGGATAAAAAGTTCACCACAGTCTGCAAAACTGAATGTTACTGTGCTCGAAAGATAGAAATAGCTTCTCTCATTCATCCTCAGTAATGACTCTGATGACATCAGACTGGGTTAATCTTGAACTCTAATCACAGCAAAAGATCAATAAGAGTTAATTATGCAGAAAATGATCTCGCTTGAGAGGAAGAGAAAAAAAGAAAGGCAGAAACATGCAGATATATCAAAACAGATAAAAGGTGTCTGCTAGAGAGGAAGAGAAATAAAGACTGTGAAGCTATAGTGAAGCTCTTTAAAACTGTCCAGATCTATAGTAAACCTCATGCTGGGCTTCTTTCTTGGAGATTGGTTGCCATACTGAATGATATATGCTTTTTCTGAAGAAAGGTTCTACTGAGCTTATAGTAGATTTGCATTTGGACTGGCTCATCTTCTGTTTCGAAACCTGTTCCAAATGGTGTCAGAAATTAAAATGAGACTGAGAGATCTTATGTGGCTCCAACACTTCCTACTGTTTGCATTATGTGGGTCTTTCAATGACCACCTCCACCACCAAGCAGTGTTTGTCTAACGGTAGTCAACTGGGATCTAGCTGCAACTGCACAAATCCCTTCTCTAGTGCATTCAGGTGAAGAAGCCAGATTTTCACAGCTTGAATAGTGATCAGGCTTAGAAAAAAACATACTGAAAACTGCCAAATCCATAGGGAAATAATAAGTGGCACTAGAATCCATTTCCCTGGAAAATGGAAGTGTAATTATGCAGCTGCTATGGTGTTGCTAAGTGGTTACTACAGCATTGCAGGTGGTTGCTAAAGTGTAGCTAGCTGGTTGCTATGGTAACTGTAGTGGTTGTTAGGAGGTTGCTAGGTGGTTACTAATGCATCACACGTGGTAGCTAAGGTGTAGCTAGCCCGTTGCTAGGCTAACTATAGTGGTTGCTATGGCATTGCAGGTGTTTGGTGAAGTGTAGCTGGCTGGTTGCTATGGTAACTTTAGTGGCTGTTAGGGTGTTATTAGGTGGTTGCCATGATTTCCCTGGTGCTTATTAGGGTATTGCTAGGTGGTTACTGTGACATTGCAGGTGGTTGCTAAATTGTAGCTAGCCAATTGCTATGGTAACTGTGGTGGTTGTCGGGATGTTGCTAGATCGTTACTATTGCATCACAAGTGGTTGCTAAAATGTAGTAGACAGTTGCTATGGTAACTGTAGCATTGCTAGGGGGTTCCCATGGTGTCCCAGGTGGCTGCTAGCATGGTTGTAAGTGGCAACTATGGCATTTCAGGTGTAGGTAGCCAGGTAGTAACTGTAGTGGTTCATAGGGTGTTGCTTGGTCGTTGCCATGGTATTCAGAGTATGTGTGTGTGGGAAGAATGTTCAGACAATATCCACCTAAAAAATGTACCCAAACTTTTGGGCAACGGCCAGTCTTGAACCTTCATCAACAGATCAGCTCTAAAAACTAATCTACTGATGGGATTTGAGCACACTTTTTGATAAAGAATCCAGTGCTTCAGCCACTGAACCATCCCTTCCTAAGCAATATGAATATTTTATCATGTAGCCTGCTTGGAAGATATTCAATCAATAGTTAATGTGTATACAAGGAAACTGCAAATTCTCAAAGAAGAGGCGCCAGAACAGGTGGAATAAAACATTATTATTATTATTAATTATTTATCATTATTATTATTATTACCAACAACTACAATAATAATAATTATTATTGTAGTAGCAGTAGTATTAATAAAACTGAAGATGAATGGTATGATTGGTGTGGCAGTCACTCTAACTAGGCGATGCAGGTTTAACTCTCACCAGCAGAGGGAAGCATTCACCAACAGGACTTAAGTATAAACACCCTCTGTCCCAGCATTTTCCAGATTCCCCTCTTTAGTGAATTCCATAGATACAGAATTACACATAGACGTCGCATTCACGGTGTTCCCAGCTGACATGGTACGTCTGCATGTCCGACATATTGCGAGTGGCAAAAGCGTTGTGTAAATTAAATGCAGGTAGACGTGGAAACTGGCTTTTCTGATGAAAAACATTTAGAACAGTAACGTTCACATACAACAGATTTTGGTGAATTGTTTTAAATACAATTCTTTATATCAATTTCTGCACTAATAATGTCAATCAATGAGACAAAACTTGACCAATGTCTGAAAGTCAAAATAGTAAGACTTAAACTGGCAATCTGGTCTTTCTTTTAACAGTGAAATGATACACTCCGTGACAAAAAAATATAAAAACATTTTATTTTATACACATGGGCTTAATAAACAATTTCTATATACACAAACACATTCGAACACAGTCTCTCGTAACCTCGCAACCCAGCATTCTCTCTAGTGATGTGTCATGCGCAAAAGCATCGGTAGTGAATCAGAAGAGCCGACTCCCATCGAGTGAGAGCCCCACTTTTTTTTTCCTTTCGCTGCTTAGCTCTCACTCTCAGTGGCTCTGCTCTGTTCATGGCAGAATTTTGCTTTATTTGGCAGCAATCACATGTGAGGGAATAGGATCATACCATTATGTGAAAACAGAGAGGACGACAGACGCGAAAGTCAGGTGGAGCATCTGTCCGTCCATCCGCAGATACTAACTGAGAGGAGAAACCATATCAGCCCATCCAAGCTGAGACATTTGATTTTTCTGAATGTCAGCCTGCACTGAGGACATACTGTTTAGCTACTGAGTTTGGTTCTGGTTCTGTTCTGTGGATTTGTTTGCAGTGTTAAAATTAAAAGTTTGATTAAAATATTAAACAGAAGTAAGAATGCCTGCATTTGTAACAGAACACATACACAAAATTAGGCAATTATAAGGCTTCTCATACAAAACGCCGAAATGCAAATGGGTTTATCAACGCACAAAGCATTCATATTTGCCAAGTTAGGCTAAAATACGAGGCCACAGATGAAAATAAACTAAGAGCCATTTGGGAGCTGAAAGAACCAGCTCTTCTTTGGGAGCCGTGCCACAAGAGCCAGCTCTCTGAAAAGAGCTGAACTTCCCATCACTAGTTCTCTCTCTTTTCTGAGTCTGCCGCGCTCTCGGGCTTCATAGGTCCGGAGGCAGGATCCGAAGCTCCAGTTCACCAATGGGGCGCATCCCAGGCGATCAGCCAATCCAAGTCGGGGATCCAAAGAGGCCGTCCACAGACTACAAAAGCAAAAAAAAACATCGACACAATGCAACGTGCCACAGCACGTAACACTCCTACCCCTTGAAATCTTAACCTGTAACACAAACCAAATTAAAAAACACAAACAAAATGAACCAAAATGTGAAAGAGCGTCCGTTTACTACAAACCACACCATCAAACAGAACGTATTGAGACTTGTTCTGGTCCGAAGCATTTTGGGCTTCAACAACACACTTCGCCAAAGATTCATCGGCGTGCTGAGCTGCCACTAGCTACTGAGGGGTAAAAATACAACTGGCTTCCCCATCATTAATTGCGTTAGGTAGCTTAGGTGTGTTTAATAGCAGGGGATCGAACCCATCCGCAGACTCTTTAATGGATGATAAAAACGTGTCAGCCCAACCTATTACCTCAGAAAATTTTTGGGCCTGTGCCTGTGTTACCACGCATGTAGGGAACAACTTGGACATATCTCTTTTTGTAACTTCATTTACCTGCGGAACACAAATTACTTCCAGAGGAGGCGTTTTCCACCAGCCAGATCATTCCCTAAAGTCATAGACACGCCTTTGACAGGTACACGATCACACACACCCACATGCACCACTCCAGTTACAAGCTCTGTGTTTAAATGTACCCTGTGTAATGGTAACCTCATTACCCCCATTTCTATGCCCTGTGTCAACACGTAAGCTTGACAAAAAGTCTCGTCAGAAAAGGGTAACACGTCGGCTACCAACAAAAACTGCGCAGCACCAGTGTCTCTCAAGATTTGAATAGCTTTTCCCAGTAACCCAGGAAGAGACACTGTGCCCGTAAAAATAAAGGGCTGAAAAGCAGGCTCAACTTCACAGTTGTTATCAGAGTGAGGCGAGAAGGACATGGAATTTACCAAACCAACCCCGGCAGTATTAGACAGTGCGGCGCGTTGATGGTCAGTCTTTGATTTTAGTGCGTTACAGTCGGTTATGACGTGACCAATCTTATGACAATAAAACCAGGTATGGCTACTCCGAGGCGGCGACCCCTGTCCACGCCCAGCCGATACAGATACTGGTGGGCGCCCACTTGAAGACTATCGGACGCCTGAGTGTGCTTCATGCATAACGAGAGAGGTAAAAGTGGACTTATGTGTCAAAGTGAACTCCTCAGCCATTACAGCTGCTTTATTGAGAGAAACAATGTTCTGCTCGTTAAGATAGGTCACCACACGCTCAGGAAAACATCGTTTAAACTCTTCCAACAATAAGAGGTCTCTGAGAGAACAAAAATTTGCAACTTTGCAAGCCGTAACCCATTTATCAAAAAACTCCCTTTTTTCTCTAGCAAAGTTTACATACGACTCTGCTGGGCTTTTCCTATAATCTCTAAAATGCTGCCAATACGCTTCGGGAACCAATTCGTAAGCCCCTTTGACTACCTCATAATCAAGACCGTCTTCCACCGACAACGCAGCGCATACCTCCTGAGCCTTACTGGTAAGTTTACATTGCAGCATTAAGGACCACAGATCTTTCAGCCAACACAACGAAATTCACGGAATTGAGGCAACACCGGGATGGCTTTTGCTATATTAAGCCCTGTTTTAGGCAAAGGAGGAGTGGAAGGCACTTTACCGTCACCTGAAGTTCTGGTATGGTCTGATTCTCTCGGTAGGAGCCCTGCGGACTTCGCGGCTTCCAACTCCAACTCCTTGTCCACTTCCAGTCACTTTATTGCTAAGCGAAATTCATGGTCGTGTAGCTGCTCCTTTTCCCGGGATTCCGCCTCTATGCGAGCCGAGCGGACCCTCAACCGGGCATTTCCCAAATCGGAGGAGCGCACGCTCAGAGGTGAAGATGGGTGGAAAGGGGCAAGAACCTGTGCAGCGGGCGGGACCTCGGTCTCGTCCCCCACAGTCATGCTATGCTCCACACCTGGAACCCCATCGCTGGTGTGCTCCACCGCAGCAGCAGGCTCACCCGAAACAACCGTCCCAGAGTCAGGTAACTCTACATGCTTTAAAACCTCCACAGACACCAGCTTCCCATACACTGCCAATTTAATTTCCTGTTTCTTTTTAGACCTTGAAACCGTGACCCGGAGGTGTTCTACCAATAACAAAAGATTGTCCATCCTGCATTCCTCCAACAATTCAACAGAGGGATCTTCCAAGAACCCTTTCATTGAAAACTGTGTTGCCATTACAGATTTTTTTTTTTTTATCAAAACAACGTTTGTTTCCACCGCCTGCCTGTATGTGGATGTACAAACAAAATATGATAAGTAATAAAGGTCAATCCTAAATATTGAATTTGAATGGTTATTAAATATTTTAAATATCCCGGGTGAGCCCCCAATTGTTACGTACCAGGACTGGCTCAAAACAGATTCTTAAATCTATAAAGCAAAAACAAAACGTCCCTAAACCTATCTGCTCTCTCTCAAAATTATTTGTTTTTCTTTTTTTTTTTTTTATTGAACTAGTTTTATTAAAATAAGCCCATCTGAGCATACTTTAAACATAATTACAAGTAATGGGTATGAGAAGGACAAACATAACTGCCCTTGACATGTTAGAAGTGTACAAAACGATATGACCAGGAAACTTTAAACATAATTACACGTAATGGGTATGAGAAGGACAAACATAACTGCCCTTGACATGGGGGTCATCCGGGATCTGAAGAGGTGTGGTCCTGCAGGAGGAGTGAGCACTCAGTTCTGATCAGAGGTGGTCTCCAGGCAGGAGAAGATCTGTCTCTATGGGTTCCAAGACCAGACAACGTGTTTGACACTGATCAGGATCACAGAAAGCAGAGATTATTATTCACTACACTTTCAGATTAACATCTTCCTCACCATGGCTCTGTCCAGTGCCACCAAGATGACCTGGAAGCTCCAGGAGGTGGTGGCCCACTCCAGTAACGTGTCCTCACTGGTGCTGGGGAAGTCCTCCAGCCGTTTACTGGCGACTGGGGGCGAGGACTGCAGAGTCAACATCTTGGCCATCAGCAAACCCAACTACCTCACGAGTCCCGTGGATTGTGTCCAGTTCAGCAGCTCGGAGGAGCAGGTGGTGGCCGGCTCCCAGTCAGGGTCGCTGCGGGTTTGGGACCTGGAATCAGCTAAGATTCTCTGTACATTAATGGGGCACAAGGCAAATATCTGCATGGGGATGTGAGGCGGAAAGGATGTGTGTTCAGGTATAAGGGTCATTCTCAAGTAGTACGTTGTCTAGCCTTTAGTCCAGATGGAAAGTGGCTTGCGTCAGCCAGTGATGATAGCACAGGTAAGCTGTGGGATTTAACTGCTTGAAAGATCACAGAATTTACAGCACACACATCAGCAGTCAGTGTTGTCCAGTTCCACCCTAATGAATACCTTCTGGCCTCAGGGAGTGCTGACCCGACTATAAAGTTATGGGATCTGGAGAAATTCAAGAAGATCAGGTCTTCAGAGGGAGAAACAGGCCCATTCAGGAGTGTGTTGTTCAGTCCGGATGGTAACTCTGTACAGTGGCTCTGAGGACACTTTGCGAGTTTATGGCTGGGAACCACACCGCTGCTTTGATGTGGTGCATGTAGGCTGGGGCAAAGTGGCGGACTTTGCAATCTGCAACAATCAAATGATTGGTGTGTTGTGCAGTCAGATGAATGTCAGCTGGTATATTGTGGATCTCAACCGAGTGAAGAAATCAGGATCTGTAATCCAAGGACTGATTCAGGATGATAAACCACTTGCAGCACCCACTTCAAAAGGAGCAACACTATGCCGTATTTATGAGAGACCCACCACATCCTGCAACAGAGAGAAAATGATACAGAATTCGGATGCAGACAGCTGCAGGCCAGAGAGGGAGAGGCGTAGTCCAAGCAGTGAGGATGATCATGATGACAAGGAGAGCAGTGCAGAAATTACAAACCCAGATGATTACAAAGAGACCTCACAAAGCCATCTTATGCGCACCTCCGAAAGGAGGTGAACCCTTCCCTGCACCACCTGAGGATGAGTGCTTTCCTGTGAATCCCTGTTCAACTACAGAGGTGAATACATAACTCAATCCCATAACTCAATCCATTTGCTCTAGGTTGGGACAATGAGAGGCAGCCACCAACCCTGTATTTTTGGTTAGAGTTAGTATTGTTCGTGAGGTAGGTTTAGGGACCTTTTTGTTTATTTCTTTTCATTGGTGTTGTCCTTAGTCCCACCCTAGTACATCTGTGTGCACTTTCGTTTCTTCTACTCTGTGTTTGGGTGCACCCCTCATTTATGAATCTGTTTTGAGGCAGTCCCGGTACGTAACAGTATTAAATATATGCAAGGATAGGAACTAAGGTCTTTGGCACGGAACTGTTTTACACAGCTTTTTCCGTGTGTTACCACTCTGTAATTTAACTGTGTTCAGTCTGCCAATGTTGTGCAGCCTTTGTTTGTAGAAGACAGGCACGACTAAAGAGCACAAAATGATGGTTGTCAATTCCTCCATTGTTTTTTTTAATGTGGGCAAGTGGTAGCCTTGATTATTATGTACAGCACCTGTTACCAAACTTGCATGGCATCACAGGTCACCTTTCTAAAAATCTGTTGAACGACACACCCTGGTAAGGCTGAACAATTGTTTTGATTATATTTGGCCATTATAAAATCCCGTTTTATAGAGCCTACCTTTGGTCAAAATGCATAGCTATGCCAGCTTTGCCTGGCTTAGCTAAGGTTAAGATTTATAATATAATCAAAACAATTGTTCAGCCTTACCTATGAAATGTAATCCCCCGGAGTCCGGTTTGGAGCGTAGGGGAAAGTGGGGTGAGTTGCCAGTTTTTACTTAAAGTGACTTTAAAGTGAGGCCATGACAGTAATGCTTCCAACTAAAATATGTACATATATTTCAGAATGTGGTGCATCCCTGGGAACAATCACTTTGGATCTGAAGTATAGTATTTAAGAAATATAGTTTTCTGAAAAAAAGTGGTCTCGTGGCACAACTTGCCCCCGGTGTTGGAGAGAATACATAGGGGTAAATTGTGCCATTGATTACTGAAGAAAAACAGTATATTTTGATCTCAGAAATTGTAATTCTATATAAAAGATAAGCAAATTCAAAACAAAATTGCTCATTTAAGGTTTATTTTAAGTTATTTTACATCAAAGGCCAAGAACTCCACACATCGTGCTTATTAAAGGCAGTAGCTAAACAAAGACAGGTTGCTTCAGAAGTGTGGCATGACAAATGGTGGCATGCTTTAAAGGCTGCAAACCAATCACGTCCTACAAAAGATTAAAAGTTTCTTAGCATTATTAGCATATCTCTTATTTTGTCCCTTATTGAGCCATTGCAGTTTCCATTCAGTATTACATAAGTTGAAGCTATATGCTCTAAAAAAGTACCCAATTTTGCTTCTCTGTGAACTATCTGCATGCTGATAACTGATAAAGAGCATTTCCTGGGGAAATAATTATTAATGTTCCCCATTACCTTTTCTTAATAAATGCACACTTAACCCAACCTGCTTTTTCCTCTTTGATCCAGCTGGCAGGTCACAGCATTTCATGGGACTTAGACCGTGAAACATTGCTGCTAGTGCCTTTAAATGTTCTGCCAGCTCTTTCTCCATATGTTCATCAAAGACTTCATTGGCAAGTCCAGTTATTTTGTATCCTGGCTTTATTTCTTTTCCTATTTTTTTTCTCCATATATTGTTTTAATGTCATCCTGCAAAAATTAAGAAGCAAAAATTAAGAATGTCACAGTTTTAGTGATAAAATATGAGAATACAATGTACAATTACAATAAAGTTGTGCCAACTTACCCCAGCCCCTTTGGCACAAATCACCCCAACCCCACCATTTTGGAAAAAAATGCATCATCCAGCAGTTTTCGGCAAACATCATGCTAGCTCTATAGACTCATAGTGTAGGTTACCAAAGCCTTAAAACACGTGTGAAATGTTTTGAAACAAGTCTATAACTTTTCAGACACAACAATCCAAAAACCCTGATCATAGAAATTTTACTTTGAAAGGCAAAAACCAGGTTTTTTTTACTTAAATGTGCTTATCTCTGATGCAATGAGGCTCTCTTTTTTGCAGGATGAGTAAAATGGCTGACTCTTCAAAAATGTGTGCTCACATGACCAATTTCTTCTATGATTCCCTAGAAACGGGATGGCACAACTTCCCCCCTGGCACAAATCACCCCACTTTCCCCCTATAGCGGTTTGTAAAACCCCAAGCCGCACAAGTGTGAGGCACCTTTATCCACTACTTCACCCCACGGTAGTGCCTTTCGCAATATGGCGGCGATGTCGACATGCAGTTCTGCTGGTCATGCGGCGTCTTGTGATATTCTATGTCTGTGTTGGGTCTAGTAATATTCTATGTCTGTGGTCAGTCTAGTAATATTCTATGTCTGTGGTGAATTCAGTGACTTCAAGGCGCTTCTGCACCAGGATTCAGCTGCACAGTTTAAATAATCTCCACAGCGAGCAGCCAACAGCCAGGCAGCCACACATGACCCACGTGATGACAATTAATTAGGTGATTAATTAATGTTAGTATTTTAGCCTTTTTAAAAAGTGTAAGGTGACCATACGTGAACACACCACAGCACAGTGTGAATAGCATGAAATTCTTCTCTACATCCAATCCATTCACCAAGTGAAGCAGCGGGCAGCCAGGAACATAGTGCCCAGGGAGCAGTGTGTAGGGAAGTACCTTGCTCAAGGTAGAGGTGGGCGGTATAAACGGTATACGGTAGAAACGATATGACTATACCGGCCTACCGTGATAGCGCATCAAGCGGCGCCTGTTTTGGTCGAAAGCATGGCAGCGGCTGCAAGCATGGAGCTTACACGGGGGGAGGAGGTGCTCGAAAAGAAGACATGTGCGCCGTCGGTCATATGGACCTGGTTTGGGTTTAAGGAGTCGGATATTGAACAGAAAAATATAATCTGCAAAGTATGCTGGGCGACAGTAAGACCTCGTCTGAATCAGGCGTTTTTCGGGCGTTCGTAGCGTCTGATGAGCGCGGACTGAGCGCCGACCGTTTTTCTGGTCATTGGAATGAATCACAGCGTCCACGCTGCGTGTTTGTGAGGCGTCAAATTTCTGCCGAAATCCTCTCCTGCCTACGGCGCCGTATCAGGAGAAATAAAAAAATCATATCGATTGTAAGTTTTAACAAAGAATAAAACTTTTTCAGCATAAAACTACAATGCTTTCAGTGTAGAACTACAAATCAAGATGGCCAACATGTAAACAGTCTGGAGAGAACAATTACTGCC
>JBBPCX010096343.1:0-23866 GCA_037974365.1 Hydrocynus forskahlii
TAAGAACAAACACACAACGGGACACTCCAGACCCGTGCTCCCCAAAAGAACAAAATAGCAAAACAGAACCGCTGGCTCGAGATTCCGCGCTCATCCGGCCAGGAACGTGGGAACAAGCTGGGGTGCAGGACGTCCTACCCCTCAAGGCAAAACAGGGGGAACACAGGCCTGTAAGACAAAAACGAGAAACAGAATGATTCCACAGACACGGACAACCAGGAACATGAAACAGACACGAGACCAAGACCAGAGACAAGCATGAATACAAGCATCGAAAAGAAGACAATTATCGAAAGGAAGACAAATATCAAGAGGAAGACAAATATCGAGAGGAAGACAAGAATGAAGACAATTACAGACTCAACTAAACTGGGATCGGCTGGGGCTTTAAATAGGGGGAGAAAACGAGACACAGGTGAAGACAAGGGAAACGAGGAACAGGTGGAACTAATAGACGGGGAGCGATACAAACGGAACAGGCACACTAGGTAGGGGACAAAGGAACCTAGCGAAAACTGGAAACAAGTATGGGGACGCATAGAAAATAAAGGGAGACAGGGATTACAGGAGGGAAAAGGAAAAGAAACTAATACTCAGGGGACGAGGACCGGGTTCTACGAGGCGGCGGCGAGGTGACTGTCACAATTATTGTACCAGAAAAATTTACTAATTTTGTAACATAAATACGAACGTAAATTCAGTTACATTTCAATACAAAATATAACTGTCTAAATGTTTTTGTACTGGTTCCCGTGCACGGCGCTAGGTTTTTTTTAAGACGGACACGCTCCGTCTCTCACGGTTTCTGGCAAATAACTCGTGATCTACGGGGGCTAAAATTGCAAATGAGGACTCATTGGAAATGTCTCCTGGGGATGTATCTAACTGTGAAGTGTCTGGGGGGTTGCGCCGCGGAGCTATGCCACTCGAAACATCGGGACAAAAGTATTGGGACAGTGTGCTGGCTGTAGTGTATTTGAGTGAGCACTTGGTGCTCGGTTGAGCACAACTGTGAGTGTCTGGATGTTCAGTGGTCGATTGTGTAGGCTGGGGCACGGGCTGCTATGGTGTTCAAAAAAAGCCGTTAGTCGCATCCTGTGCCTCAGTGTTGTTCTTATATTTTACTTAGTCCATAACCCACAAGTACAAGAGCTATAAGAGCCAGTGTCACACAGAAATACAACATGGTGTCAGAAGTGATTTCAGAGTAAGCCAAGGGACAACACAACCAAGTCCAGACGAAGTTATCTAAAAGCGTTCAACAAGTGCTAGTTCAGCTAGCTGTACAAGCGAAATGGAACAGTTCAAGCCCCCGACACCGCTGATCCTCACAGGTAACGTGGCAGAAAATTGGCGGAAATGGGAGCAAAGATTTCAACTGTACATGATTGCAACGGGGGCACAGGACAAAGATGAGACTGTCAAAAGGGCCATCCTCCTTCACACTGTCAGCAAGGAGGCGCTGGAAGTATACAATACACTAACAGTTACTCCCACAGGTGAAGAGGCTACAATGAGCGATACTCTGATGGCATTCAGGGACTACTGCACCCTGAGAAAAAATTTTGTTTTTCAACACCAGGAATTCCGGTGGACAGATTCATCACAGAGCTGCGCCAGAAAAGCAAAGACTGTGAGTTCAGCCGTAATGAAGATGACATGATTAGAGATAAACTAGTATTCAGCATAAATGACTCCCGTCTGAAAAAGAGACTGCTGCACAACAATGAACTTACCTTACGCAAAGCCATAGAGATATGTAGATCCGCAGAGCTTGCCAAAACACAAATACAGGCCATGCAGATGGCACCTGTCGCCCAGGACACAGCAGTGGATGCAATAAAGAAAACAACAGAACAGACATGAATGGGCAGCTGGAACAAAAGCAAGAGAAATAAGAATCAAGTAACAAATGACTGTCGTAAATGTGGAAATAGACATGAGCCCCGTCAATGCCCCGCTCATGGAGCAGTGTGTCAGAAGTCTGGAAAAAACAACCACTTCTCCAAAGTACGTAGAGCAGGCACTGAAAAGAGCAGTAGTAGTAGTGAAACAAAGTCTGTACATAACATAGAAAGTGAAGTAGACTCGTACATTGGCATGGTTCAGTATGGTGGAAAGAGAGCAGCATACCAAACAAAAGGCACTGTATGGCATGAGACAGCGACAATCAGAGGCATAGAGATCAATTTCAAGCTTGATACAGGAGCTGAAGCAAATGTGCTTCCTATGCACCTGTATCAACAACTACCAGGTCCAATTCAGTTGCAGCCCACAGAGACTGTGCTTGTCGCTTTTGGTGGAGCCTGTTTACGTGTAGTTGGTGTTGCATTCCTTGAATGCAGATCGAACAGCCACCACAAAGCTGTGCTAGACTTCCATGTAACCCCCCACGCAGACAAGCCAATTCTAGGTGGAGATGCATGTGAGGAGCTGCGGCTGTTAAAAAGAGTAGAGGCCATCACAGCAAAGGCCCCACAGCCAACAATGCCTCCAGCCACCAAAGAGGAGCTACTGCAGAGATCCGTCAAAGTCTTCACAGGACTGGGTGAGTTTCCTGGTGTCCACCACATACAAGACTGCCACACCAGTGATTCATGCGTGCAGAAATGTACCTCTCTCAGTCATGGACTCATTAAAAGAAACATTAAAAGACTTACAGGAAAGGAAAGTGATAACACCAGTGAATGAGCCAACAGAATGGGTGAACAGTCTTGTCGCTACAAAGAAAAAGAATGGTACGTTTAGGGTGTGTTTGGACCCTTGCGACCTAAACCAGGCAGTCAAGCACCAGCACTACTCCATTCCTACTCCTGAGGATGTACGCAGCAAGCTGGCAGGAAAATCAGTTTTCTCCATCCTGGATGAAAAGGACGGATATTGGCAGATCAAGCTGGATGAACCATCGTCAAAGCTCTGCACCGTCAACACTCCGTGGGGCCGGTTCCGCTTCCTCAGACTCTCATTTGGGATAAAATCTGCTAGTGAGGTGTTCCAACAAAAGAACTACGAGACCTTCTGTGACATTCCAGGTGTGCACATCATAGCTGACAACATGATAATCGTGGCATCATCAGAACAGGAGCATGACGAAATCCTGCAAAAAGTAATGAAGAGAGCCAAAACAGCTAAGGTGAAGTTTAACAGAGACGGCTGCAAGGAATGATGTTACACTTACAGAGGCATGATCTCAAAGTCACATACACACCCGGCCAGCACATGTACATTGCTGACACACTCTCACGGGCCACAGAAAGCAGAGCTGATGGGCATGCTGATGAGAACACCTGTGACGAGAAAGTTGTGTATGCGTTGGAGGCCACAGACGCCCTGAGTGATGGAAGCAACAGCAGCAGACAGTGTGTTACAGGCTGTGCGTGAGAAACACATGAAAGGCTGGCCCACAAAGTGACGCAGTCTAGATAGGACGCTACATTGCTACTGACCAATGTGCAACATCATAAGCGTACAGAATGGCATTGTCATGATGGGAGAAAAAAATCATCATACCCCAGGGTTTCAGGAAAGTGATTTTGGGGAAGCTGCATCTTGCACACCAAGGAATGCAGCGCACAAAGGCCCAAGCAAGAAGAGTCCTTTATTGGCCTGGCATGGCACGGGATATAGAGACAATGATAGAGAAATGCATGCAATGCCAACAGCTACAGCCCAAACACCAGCGAGAGCCGCTCATTCCACATCAGGTACCAGAACTGCCGTGGATGAAGGTCAAAGCAGACATTTTCGACCTGAACTGTCAGTCGTATCTGTTGCTAGTTGACTACCTGACCAAATACCCTGAAGTGCTTAACCTTCCAGATAAAGCAGCTTACACAGTCATTCAGAAAATGAAATCTGTTTTTGCCAGACATGGGATCCCCAGAGAGCTGGTGAGTGATCATGTCCTATTTGCCAGTCATGAAATGAGATCTTTTGCAGTGTCGTGGGAGATCCAGCTCACTCACTCCAGCCCAGGTTTCCCTTCTTCAAATGGAATGGCTGAGCGGGCCATAAAGACTGTAAAACATGCACTGATGAAAGCAATGCAGACAGGCACCGACCCACATCTGGTGCTATTTTCACTGAGAAACACACCAGTGACAGGACTGGACATGTCACCGGCACAAATGCTTATGGGGCAGGTCCTACGCAGCACACTTCCCTGCTCCAGTGCCATGCTGAAACAGTCAACCCCCCAGCATGTTCACGACAAGATACAGAATCTCAAGACTCGCCAAAAGCAGCTCTATGACCAGCATGCCAAGCCACTGCCAGTGTTGACACCAGGAGACACTGTGCACATGCAGACACGCCGCGGCTGGGAGCACGCAGTCATTGTCCAGCAGAGGTCTGAGCTGCGCTCCTACACTGTACAGACACCAGCAAGTAAGATGCTCATGAGGAACAGGCGCCACCTAAGAAAAATACACCCCACTTTATTCAGAGACACTTACCTGGATGAACAGATGGACTCAGAGTTGACACCTCCTCAGACCCTTGAGTCAGCTGGCCCTTCAGGAAATGACCCCCCACACAACACACCTCCTTTGAGCATGGACGATATACCTACATGCTACACCAGAAGTGGTAGAGCTGTCAGACGCCCTGCCTGGTACAGAGACTAACCACAAAGACAGTTTCTGTGTTGTTCTTATATTTTACTTAGTCCATAACCCACAAGTACGAGAGCTATAAGAGCCAGTTAAACATAGAAATACAACACTGGCGAGGAGAATGGTTTTCGGGGAATAATAAACGCCCGGTGTGCATCGGACAGCCGTTCTTTTCCAGAACGCACAGACTGCTAGTCCGCCTCTTTGTTCTTCTTAAAGCACAGTACTTTTATTACTGTAAATTACATTAAAACAATCTGTTGAGCTCAGTCGCCGTCCAATGTCTGCTTTAACCGGCGGGTCTCTACAATACAGTACTTCTCCCTGCGTCTGTCAGTACAATACAGTCTGTCTTCCCGTGTCTGTCTCGGTACCAAGTGTAGAGGAGTGCAGCCTTGAAATCGGCAAGGTTGTGGAGTATGAGAACCTTGTATCGGCTTTAAGGATGAACAATGCAGTTGTTGTTTTTCTTTAAAACAGTTGATAAAGTAAGTGACCTAATTGAGAACGACGTGGTTATTGGTGGCTCTTTCACACCCGCGCTTCCCCTGTCCTCTACGGCAAAAGAGTCACCCTGTCCAACATAGCGCCGTTTATCAAAGACAAGCAGCTCCTGTCCGTCTTAACCTGCTATGGAAAACCAGTGTCTCCAGTTAAGAAAATACCCACTGCCAGTAAGTCACCTTTACTAAAACATATGGTGTCTTTTCGTCGTTTTGTCTACTTCATTTTACAAAGGGATCACACCAAAATTGATTTATCTTTCAGTCTGCACGTTGAAGTTTTCAATTACACTATGTTTGCTACAACTGACCCGATGAAATGCTTCGCGTGCCGGAAAATAGGACACCTTGCCCGCGCGTGTCCGACTGAAAAAGATAAATAAATTCCAGAAACTTTCCCGAATAATCCAACAAGTACAAACGACCCCACTGTTGTTAACAAAAATAATCGCGACGCAGATGTCTTATACATGTCTGGTTGGAACACTACATATCCACAGCTCGCTCTTTCTTTTCATCTGCAAACAAAAGAAGAAAGTTATTAGTTATAGACTCACAAGGAAGAAAAGCAACATTACATTTTTTTCGTGAAGGTTTATGAACTGAGAATTATATTGTATAATTAACAGGTAAACGGAATTCTGAGATAAATGGTCAACTGAAAACGAGATTTACCGTACCAGGCTATCTGTTCTCTGACAGAACCTGTGGAGACAGACGTGCTGTTAAACATCAGATAATAATAAACTCGAACCTGACGAATAGCCTACAGAAATAAAAGTATATTTCAAGGTGTGACGACATTAAACAATCTTTTATTAACCGACCCACACTGGTTTTTATACTTGTTAGCATTATCGATCCAGTTGCTGGCTAACAAACTAGAAAATTAGGCTTGAATATTACTCTCAAATCATCTCATCATAAAACAAATTAACTTCACAATCAAAAATACATTAATCTGAATTCAAACGAGGTTTGACTACAATATGTGACTTAGTTTAGGTGTCCTTTCTGAATAAACTTTCCACTGTCACTGTCCATCGCTTGAGCTCACCAAGTTGCCTCAGCAGTCTCCAACATCTCTCAGGGACCCTTACGCATGCGCAAAAACAACGCTCGGTCAGATGATTCCGGCCGGCATCTGTTTTTATTCCATCAATATTTCTCGTTCCCACCATCGGCAGGCTGGGTCCGGGCCAGGCGGCATCCCAGCACTAAAACAGATCTGACTGTTAATCGGAGCTACCGGCTTGTAGAAAGATCCGGTTCGGAGTCAGCTGCTGTCTGGGATTTTGTGGACAAAGCTAAACTTTTCATGAGCGAGGGTCTCTTTGAACAAACATAAGTGTATCGCTTGAAAAAACTGGTGACTAAAGTCAATAAAAAGGTACGCCCAAAAGATGGAGACGACACTGCATATCCCAATGTCGTCTCCATCTTTTGGGCGTATCCGTTAAGCGCCTCTGCACCAACACTGTACCGAACTTGTGTTGACCACCCACTAGTACCTCCATATGATGGAATTGCACCGGACTCCAAGCGGATTTGCATAAAGAAGGCGCCCTGATTTTTTTTTTTTTTTTGTGTACAAGGGAGCTGACAGGTGTGGAGCTGATCTGGCACAGCACCGCAAATGGGACGCGCGCGCCACCACATTTACACAGCGCACACTGCGGTGTACATGGCTCGAATTACAGGGGGTACTGGGGGTACTGTACCCTCGATCAAGACCCAGACCCCCCCACCCCGACCCCAAAGAAACAAAAAGAGTCGTTTGAGGGTTTCTTAGCATATTTCTTTTAACCCTTTCATGCATGAATTATTAAATCACTGAGGTGGATATTTCCCCATGTTTTTTTACCCACAAACAAGACTTAAAACATGTGAAATAGATTTTTTATTATTATTTATTTTGACAGAGATACACAACTGTCCACTGTAGTGGACACCGCGCATGAACGGGTTTAAAATGCAGCTTAGTGGTAAATGTTATTCTTTATAGAAACCATTGCTTTAACAGGTCAAACACATAAAATATTTGATAACTGATCATATAGAAAAGATTTCATTTTAAAATCAGCTCAGATAAAGGTATTAATGGTGTGGTTACAAGTAACTATTTCGATCATATTGCAATATAGCAAAAGTAAAAGATTAAAATGTTACGAGTGTAATGTCAGATGTCAAACATTTTATTCCCTATTTTATGATTCAAGGAATGTCACAATTATTTAAAAAAATATCTGTAAAGTCTCTGTAAAAGCTATTGTAGGCTATCTGTCAACAAAATAAAAAAATACTTGTGAATCTGGCCTTATCTATTGTTTATACTGAAATGCATGCAAATGAGTGTATTTACAAAGGAAATACCCAATTTGCATATTTGGACATAAAATATTTAAAAAAGTCTTGTAATACAAAACAATGTTATTATATGGGCAAATAGTTGGGCAAATTTCATGCTGATATCTGTTAGATAAAAATGTTACCCTATTTTCACCTGTAGTGTCTCGTCATAATGTTAGAATATAACATACATATTATAATATATTGCATATTTACAATTCACAAATTTGTTTTTAATAATATTTAGATAATACATACCTCATACCATCAATAATTAGGGCTAATTTAGCAAATTCTTACATAGTGCCCATATAATCAAAATATAACCATTGGTGCATGACGTCCACTACAGTGGACAGTTACATTTGGACACAGAGAAAAAAAGTACATAAACAATACTGATTAAACTTTGATAAAAGTATTCCTTAGTACATACTTAATTAGAAAATATTTTTTGTACCTGCATATTTCTTGTAGAATAAAAGGATCTGACAGATACCCCAGAGGCCGCAGTGTCATGTCCACTGTTGACCGCCATTTTGGATTTATGATGCAGTATCTCATGTTATGATTGCTGATAAAGACAATCATTATTTATGCCATACAGGGTGGATTTAGAAGACACCCCCCTGGTGGTTTGGAGAATATATTGCAAACCTTGTGTTTTTAAATGGGGTTAGAATATGTGTCCACTGTAGTGGACACCATGCGTGAAAGGGTTTAAAAGGCAGTAGCCCCCAATTATGGAGGGGTAATTCACACTCTGCTGGTATAGGTCACCAGCCAACACGTTCAAGTGGGGCACACGGCTTTACTTGGGTTACGTGGGTTACAAGTGGGCATGGGCTTTTAAGTGGGGTGTTTTTGGGGTCCATGTGGGCAACCCATATGAATATAAGTGGGCTACAAATGGGTAAACCACATAGACAGAGAACACGGGCACTACATAGAAAAAAAAAACTTAAACCGGAATAAAATTATATATTTGTTTAATTTATATAACAATGTATTATATATGTATTTATTATGTATTTATTGTATAATAATTTATAATAATTTATTTATTTAACGAGCAAATATTTATGTATGGTCTAATGTCTTGTTACATTTAAACAATTTTAATTAAATCTAAATTTTATACAGCCAATGGTATTTTGCCCAACCAATTTTCTACTCTAGAATTAGTGCTTCAGGCTGTGAGTGAGTAATACAGACGCGCATGCGCGAGCAGCGCCCATCCCCCACTCCTGACAGATATCTCCACGCGAGCCACCTCTGACATCCTTCCCGCCTTTTTCGAGCCTGAGATAAAGCAGCTTTTGAGGTAAGAAGAACTATTTTTGTTTTAAAAGTAAACCATTACTTATATGCATTTGCACATATCTTAATTGTACTTAATTAAATACTCAGAATAGAACCCATCTGACGTACTGCGATGCAGGGGCTGTGCTGTCGGGTGAATGAATGTGTACTTTAGAACAGTGTTTCTCAAACTTTGGGCCACGATAATGTGTGTGTGTGTGTGTGTAAAAATGTGTATTTATATTGAGTAATTGAATTGATAAATTAAATAGTTTAGTTCCAAGACGGTGTGTTGATGGGGTCAGTCTCCTTGGGGTTCTTGGTAAGTGCATTATACAGCAAAAATGTTGTGTTTATAGTCTGTTAAAAAATCTATCAAACATGACGTTTGCCAACTTAGTATACGTTTACTAAATACTAATCAACTTCACTTTTACTTTGCTTTAAGTTTTACAAGGACTGACATTGAACAGCCTGAGAATCAGATGAGCTGAGCCAAGTTGAGCTAACAGCTAGTCCCATCCACCCAATAATTAAAAACTTCATAAGTAATGTTCTCATAGGCTTAAGGGTAGAGCATGTGATTCTGTGGAATGCTAAGAATGTAAATGAGTGAATATTTCTGTAAAATTCAACTTGCTTGTCCATTGTATGCTAAATATTAGCAGATGTATTAGCCAATGTTGCTAGCTATTGTTAACTATCGTAATGTTGCTAGCTAAGTGGATAATTGTCGGCTGTATTTTGTGTGTAAATTTGTAATGATTGGTTAAAAGGATAATCAGGTTCTTTGGGGTTATGTGTAACCATTTTCCGAAGACCTTGAAAATGCACTAAATCACGCTATTTATTCATTTTATAGTATATTTCATTTTTATTTTAATATGATGACTCTCTTCATTGGTTAATTTGGTGTTTCATCCTAAAATCACCCATGATTAATTAAGTAACATAAAGCTAATAGATCAATTTTTCCACAAAGAAAATACCATATTGTCTCAGGATCACACCTAACCAACTTGCTTCACGCTGGAAAGCATGCGCTACTGATCATGAAAATAGGGCCCATAGTAAACTACTAACACACGTAGACACACACATATTAAGTATGTTTTGTACATTGTAATTATTGTTCCTTTTAGTCTTCTTATTACTCCTTTTATTTTCCTTTTGTTTTTCCAGTTCAACAGTTTGCGACGGATGGATTCAGGGTGAAAGTTCCTCTCTGGGGCAGCCATTAGATGGAGAGCACATATAGATGTTGAGAGTCGGTTACAGCAAATTAGGGAGTGCTTTGCTTCCCAGTGTCAGAGAGGGGAAAGTGCAAAGGAAAGACAGACTCAATGTGGGGAACATGTAGAGGAAGGACGGACTGGATTTAGGGCAAGAGTCTTGGAGAATAGGCAGAGTGACACGGAGGAGAATAGGAAGAGTGATATGGAGGAGGGAGAGGAGATTGGGAGGTTGTTAGAGGAGGAGGCTGTGGAGACATTTGACCAGCAGTCCTTTAAAATGGATCTGCCTGAGGAAGAATCTGACTCAGACTAAGATTCCGATGAGACTGTCACGTGTTCGTTAGGCGACAGTCTCCGTAACTGGGCGTTAAAATTTGGAGTTTCTCTAATGGCTCTTACAGCTCTTTTGAGCTTGTTGAGGGTTTATCATTCTGATCTCCCCAAGGATGCATGAACCCTCCTTAAGACTAAGACCACTTACAACATAGAGAAGAAATGTGAAGGACTTTATCATTATATTGGCATACTGTCTTCTTTTAAGCAGAAACTGTACCAGGCCTTCGAGTCAGTCACAAATGGCTGCACATTGATGGATTACCCTTATTCAAGAGTAGTGGGATTCAAGCATGGCCAATTTTAGGATGCTTACTAAATTTCCCAATTCAGGAACCTTTTGTGATCGCGTTGTTCTGTGGGCCACATAAACCAAACTTATCTTCTCAGCAGAAGAATTTTTGGAGGATTTTGTTTCTGAGTTAAAAGAGTTGGAGAGTGATATTGACTTGGAGCAGAAAAAGATTTTTGATCAGTTCTGTCATATGTGATACACCTGCCGGGCTTTTATAAAAAACATAAAGTCTCATAATGCATATTTTGGATGTGATGAATGTGTGCAGCAAGGAGAGTATCTTCACAGAATGACCTTTCCTTTAGATACTTGCCCACTCCGGACAGATGTATCATTTGTCCAGAAACATAATGAAGAACATCATCACAGTGGTCCTAACCCTTTTCATGGGTTGAACATAGGAATGGTGTCTCAGTTCCCAGGTGATTATATGCATTCCGTTTGCTTAGGAGTTGTTAGAAAACTTCTGAACATTTGGCTTAGAGGAGCACTTAAATTCCGTTTACCTGCTTACATTGTTAACCAGATGTCTGACTGTTAAACAGAGTTGCGCATTCATATTCCATTGGAATTTGCAAGAAAACCCAGAACATTGAGGGACCTAGATAGATGGAAAGCGACAGAATTTAGGATGTTTTTGTTGTACCTTGGGCCTGTCATTCTGCCTTCATACTTGGACACAAACATTTATAAAAATTTTATGCTGCTGTTTTCTGGTATTGCCATTTTAATCAGTCCAAGCTTATCTTCGTTGCACTGGCAGTATGCAGACACATTGCTTCATACATTTGTTACCCATTTTGGCCAGATATATGGCAAGGATGCGGTTGTATATAATGTGCATTCATTAGTACATTTGGCTAAGGATGTATGACGACATCACCTTCAAAAACTACAAAAAAATGGGTAGAAAACCCGAACGTCCCCTTGCACAAATGTTGCATCGATTGTCTGAGCACTCGAACAGTACTCAAGTCACTGATACAATATCAGTTTCTTTGAAAAAGCCCCACTTTGTTGGACCAGTTCCAAATGGCATTGCCTCTAAAAAAGTTAAAGGGCAATACAATCAAATAGTTACTGACCAGTGGACTATCCAGGTCTCAACAGGAGACAATGTATTTGTCATTGCAGTTGACATTTGTATGATTGACAATATTGTTGAGTGTCATGATGGAATCTATGTTGTATACAGGAGTTTTTCAGATAAGTCCATCTTATTTATGTATCCATTCCCTTCTGACTTTCTGAACATCTACAGTGACTTTCAATTATTAGAACAATACATGTATGCCAAAGTGTGTGCAGTTGCACATAAATGTGTATTACTCCCCAATAGGAGAAGTTTTGCATCCATACCAATTCTACATTCTCTGAAACACTAGGTTTGCTGCCTATGAAATAGTAGATATATAATTTAATCAGTTGGCTAATAGTTTCTAATATTTGTGTTGGGTGGTATTCAGCTCTTAGTTTGTACTTAGTTGTGGTTAGGATGGGTATGGTCATTCTATGTTTTTTACATCGGTGGTACATTTTCATGACACTAGTAAGATGTATTTTGTTAAAGGGATACCAGGCAAGCCCTTTTTTGTACTACTGAGCTCCCCCTGACCATCGACATGACTACAAAAGCTGGTAAATTAACCTAAAAACACAAACTCCCCTAGTTTCCTTTAAATAAACATACATACATCAAATAAACACAACAGAAATATGCAGCAGTCTATGTAAAGTATTCAACATTCATGCTTGTTATTTCTCACTTTCTACTAAGCATCTGCTTGGTGTGGTGAAATTTCAACATTTTGTGGGTTCAGTAGCCTGGGAACCAGACCCATATCAATCAACTAAGAATCTGATTATTTTCTAGAGTGGGGGGATACTTTTTTAAGAGGAACTCCACATGTCTAATGCTCTGTCTCTATTTTTTCACGGAATTTTTCATGTTGTGCAATATTTTGATGAGAAGAAGTCTGTGTCTTCGGTGCCTCAATCTTGGTACCAAGATGGCCGTATCAATAAAGCTGTGCGATGTGCTGAGATGCCAGGCCCAAGCTGGTCAAGGCATCGTGTGCGAACTCTGAAAAGTTATGGTATGTACTCACCTTTGAATTGATTATTATTTTTATTATTGTGCCAAATTTTTTCTCTCTTCTTCCTACCAGCAGCACTGGAAGACCAGGGCTATGGGTAGATTTGCCACACACCATACTTTTAAGGCCTGTGATTTACCTATGTCACCTTTGTTTTAGATAACTACATGTCAGCATGGCAAGGACTGAAAAAAAACTCTCACCTGCGACACGTCAGAGATGGACTCAGGTGATGAAGATGAGGAATCACGTTGCAGCAAAAGAAAACATAAACCTATGTAAGATAGTATCTTGTTTATTCTATTTGTTTAGCTTAAATAGATGTAATGCGAATATATTGTGATGTGTGTTTGTGTGTGTGTGTGTGTGTGTCTGTGTCTCAGTCTTTAAAAAAAAAGCCACCATTTTGGTGATACAGATGAAGAGCCAGTGTCAAAGAAATCTGCACACACTTTGTTATCACGACGGTAAATATAACAAGTATTTGTTGATTTAACAGTACTGTGTATGACTTTTAATCTGCAATTGATAAGTTTTATTTCTCCTTGCCCTATGAAGTTAGTGTGAGCTGCTGGTTCATAATTTCGGCTTTTGACATTTTTGCAGTCTTTTTTTTATGTAAAACTCTTCTTTACTAAATATCACTGATATAATTGTTGGAAAAATGTGCACAATTACACACTGACCCTTCTCTTATATGTTATAACTATTGTTTAGCAACCAACCCCCTTCAGGGCCACCCGCCTTTGCTGCACCTCCTGCACTTTCACAGGAATTCTTTGATTGTTCTTCACCAAATCAATCACTACCAGAGGAGCTGAGATCCAGTAATCATATGGATGCTTCAGAAATATTCATGCCAAGTCTGAGACTGGGGCGTTCCGGGAAGGAGCCTATTATTTGTACACGTAAGTGAATTATTGAATTGTGCAGACATTATAATCACTTCGGGTCACAATGTTAAGTCACATTAAAGGAAAGGTCCCGAGTCAATCAACCCATATCCCTGTTGTTCGAGTTTGTCAAGTCCTGTCCTGACACAATTTGGTACAACACAGGCTGAATTTGTGAACTGGCAGCTAACACTAACTGAAAAGGGAAAAGGAACATGAAATTGGAAGTTCTTTCCCTCATCAGTTAGCAGTGGCTACTGTTTCACTATTAGGGCTACATTGTACAAAATTGTCTTGTACATATTCCTGCCGAGAGCACTCGTCAAACTCAAACAACAGGGATATGGGTTGATTGACTCGGGAGCTTTCCTTTAACCATATTCTCCAAACCAGTAACTTAAACAATGTAGAAATACCTACCTTAACATTAAGGTTGAAGTCAGTGACAAGTTGGCTGTAGCCCATATTGATGCACAATGTTGAATTATGTGGTTATAGTAACTTAACTACATTATTTCACTACATTAATTATAATTATTCATATTTAACTACAGTATTTCACTGCGATTACATGCAATGTTTTCCAAGTAATCATCTGTTTGTTGGTGTTTTTGTAGCCGCTGACTTCCACATGCTCACCTTTTTGTAAAACATGAAGCACCAAATTAACCAACTCTTAACAATGGTCAGTCTTCCGATATCAAGATCAAGCGCTGCTTCTGAAACAAATGTGGAAGTGCCTCAAGACATCTCGTTTCCTTTAGCTACCTTGGATGAGACTGCTTTGAGGATTGGCTTAAGGATCCTGCAAATGCAGTAAAAAAGAAGCACATGGTATTTATGTTTCTATCATGTTTTGGTCTACACCTTTAAAGGGATACGTCATCGTTTCGGCCAATTTACTCGTTTTCCACCTCCCCTTGAGTTAAACAAGTCAAGAACTGCAAATAGTTCAAGCCACTGATCAAGTAGTCCAAGCCACTGTTCTCTGATTATTACGCCAGAATGAGAGAATAGTTCCATGTCATATTGGTTTGGAAAATTCTCACATTTTTTATTTTTAATTGGTCTTGTAACTACAGAAAAGTCAGGTTTTAAATAGGAAAAATACCATAATGATGCCAGTGGCAACCAAAGGATTCAATTATGTGTGTCAACCTGATGTTATTGCAAAAAAAATGGTTAAAAACCAGTGTGTGCTGGAACTTGGAGAAGCGAATCACCATGAGTGTCTTGCAGTCGTGACCAAAGTCCCCCCTTTGACAGTGTAGCCTAAATGAGTGAATCAACAGTGAATCACCGTGATAAGGCTGTATCCAAGTCACACTTTTATGGTTGATGCACATGGTTTTTCACCTGCCTTTTCTACTTGGATAGGTTATAGCCTACTACAATGTATTGTTTGCACTTCCATGGAAAATTGTCATTGATATGGTAGGCTACTATTCGGAATATCCGGAATATGAATTAATTTGATTTCATGCTTTAATTGAATGCTAAATTACTAACAATTAGTTTTCACCTGCATTTTCAAATAAAAATAATTTTCTGTATAAAGTAATCTCCCGGTTTTACACGGATCTGGACTTGCGGATCCCGTCACATGTAGATTTTTATGAGCGCCAAACTGATCGTTTTACGTGGAATTACAGTGCAGTCTGTTATATCGGTATTTACATTCTAGCACCGCAGGAGTTCAGTTTAAACTGTACAGTACAGATACGGTTTATCTTTACATTTTCGTTAAGGGTAATGTATTAAACTGAATTTAAAATGAAGTTAAAGTGTTCTGAGAGCATATTTGGGGGCATATGTAACGTAACCCCCGCGAATAACGGGATTACGGTAATGCAAAAATTTTAGCCACCTCAATGACTTCTATCTTTCTCTTTGTTGTTCTCTTCTTCTCACTAATTCAGTCTCTGTTTTCCACAGGTGGAGATACTGGCTTTTATTGGAGGGCGGGACACTAAAACTCTGACTTGGAACATTTTAGCACATATTTTTTGCAACAGTGTGGCTAAGATGATTAATTGTAAGGGTGTCAATAACAAGAAGTAGTTCAGTGTTATGGCAACCAAGGCCCTTCTGGCCCGTATGTATCAGTTCTCTTTACTACTTCTTTTTTTACTACTACTATCACCACTCATTCACGCGTTTATTTACTTAACATCACTTTCATCACCTATGTACAGTATGTAGAAAGTATGTGACCCTTTTACATTTTTGGTTTTCTGCATTCATTCATCACTAAATGTGATCTGATTTTCCTTTAACTCACCAGTACGACTAAATACAATGTGCTGCAGCTAATACCACTTCAGAAATCATTGTATTTCATGTAATTATTGAAATTATCCATGAAATGTCAAATGTTCTGTGGGAGAAAGTATGTGAGCCCTTCAGGTCAGTCTCATGTTGACCTTCCTATTTTAGTTCATTCCTCTTTCAGTTCAGCTTTACTCTTAGGATGTCTGGTGGGAATGGTTTTCTATGCATTTCTGTGGGTAATGGTCATTTCCCTGTTAAAAGTATGGTAAACTTGAGGCTTATTTTTTTCTCACAGGTGACAAGTTGTGACAAGTTGTCCAGTACCTTAGACATCAAAATAGCCACAGATGATGATGCTACCCCAGCTTCACTTGTGTCAGGTCTGGGGGTTTATGTTAGTGGGTGGCCAGTAGAGGCCACCCTTGTTTAAGTGTGAATTTAGGTTTGTGTGAGCTTTTATTTTGAAGGTTATAAGTTTGGTTTTTCCTGATTTCCAGCTGTGTTTCATTTGTGTTCTATTTAGTCATTGGGGTTTAGGAATTGTGTTGGGTATTTAAGGGGGTTTCAGTGCAATCTTAGTTGCTGGTCATTGTTTGCTTTATGTTCCTCCTTATGCAAAGTTACTGGCCATTGAGCCTTTTAATTTGAGTTGTTGTGAAATAAAAGACATTAAGATCATGGAAACCTGCCTACATGCCTGCCTTCCTTGGGAGAAAGGGGGAATACATGACAACTTGAGAGTAGAAATGGGTGCATTAATTATGTCATTTGGATGGCACAAAGTGCTGTGTTGTTTCCACATGATTCATTGTATGTTTCATGAATCCACAAACCATTCTCTAAATAGCATTGTGGAGTGCCTAGGTACTCTTTGGCAAAGTTTGTCATCAACATGCTTTATTTGCAGAGCATAGCTTCCACTGTGATGTCCTGTCATGACCACACTGAGGACACCATTTATGCACCTTTCCATTCTGAACTGCAGTTCGAGATCATGATTTGTGTCTGTTTTGATGTCTCAGGTACTGAACAACTAGTCATTACTATGAGGAAAAATAAGCCCCAAATTTATCAACTGTTCACAACAGACACGCTGAGAGTATAGCTGAACTGAAAGAAGAATGGACTAAAATACCTCCTAAACCTCCTCCCAGAGTTATGCAGGTCTGATTCATAGATATCAGCCCCGGCTTGAGTTTATTCCTGCAAAAGGAAGGTCAACATGTGAACATGTGATGGTTAACATGTGATTGATATTTTGACATTTCATGGATGTTTTCAAAAACTACATGAAATACAATGATTTTGTTTGTTGTATTAGCTTCAGCACACTGCATTTAGTCATACTGGTGAGTTACAAGATCATCAGATAAAATTTAGTGCAGAAAACACAAAAATATATACTTTTACTGTATTATTTGTTTACAAATTATTAATTATTGTGTGCTTTTCTTTTATGTCTTGTAGGCGCTGTCCGCAAGAATCCGCTCGCAGAAAAAGCGACAGACACAGAAATCAATGTGCATGCCATACGTTGGTTTAATTTAGCTGCTGAACGGGAGGGTGGCTGCCTTGCCCGTTCGCGACCATTGGCACCACCAATTGCAACTTAAAGCAACATGCAAGCTTAGTGTTTCAGTGTTTCAATTCTTCTGATCAGCTCATCAGTTTTTATAATACAAATAGTGTTCTGAAATGTAATTGTAAAAAAATACAGTAAAATATGTAATTTTGAATGAACTTTATTAATGTTCTTGGTTAAAAAAAAACTAATCTGTATATGGTATATAAAAATTTGTACAGTTTTAACATGCTGGAGTTTTTTGTTGTTGATTTTATCTCATTCACATTACTAGTCCAGGACCAGATGAGCCCCAGATGTAAAATATGGCTCGTGGATCTGGGCCAGATCCAGACCACATGTCATAGCATTAACAACTGTACTGGGCCAGTCCTGGCCGACATCTGTTCATGATCCGTAAGCCAAATCCATGCCGGCATTGGGCCGTTGTGAATTTCTACTCCGATGCGGACCCGTTTAGCAGATCTGTGCCAAATGCTACTGAATATTCGACCCGCAACTGGCCCAGTTAACTTTTGCTTTCTGGGATGTTCCCAGATAGCAAAAAACATTTGGCCCGGAGCCATCGTAAGAACTGGACCAGATCCGCTCAGCAGAACTGGGCCGGGGTCCTTTAGCACAACGGGCCAATACCAGCACGGATCCATGTTTTCTTATATGGCCCAGCACTGGGCCAGCTCCAGACCAGAGCTGTGCTGGATCCGGCCCGGACATGGAATGTATGCTGATACGGCTCGCATCTGGGCAGGATCTGGCACAGCTCCGTTTAGAATCTGGCCCACTTTTGGGAGACAGATCTGGATAAGTCTGGTTCAGGTTTTGACCACCTCATTTTGTGAATATTATAATTATAAATAGTACAACTAAATGAAGGAATATTTGTATCAATTTATACAAAGCTTCTTTAGATATACAAGTTGAGGAAATTAAATAATTTACATACCAAATGGCAATAGTAACTAGAGATGTTTCAATGTAATAACAAGAAATATTATTACATTGTAAAATGAATAAATATGTAAAATATCGCTTATTATCTGTCAATGAACGGTTTCCTGTAATGAAGATTTTAATTTGTTTTACAGTAAAATTACTATCTGATTAGGTTTTTAGTTATAGACTCACAAGGAGGAAAAGCAACATTAAATTTTTTCGGGAAGGTTTATGAACTGAGAATTATATTGTATAATTAACAGGAAAACGGAATTCTGAGATAAATGGTCGACTGAAAATGAGGCTTACCGTACCACGCTATCTGTTCTCTGACAGAACCTGTGGAGACAGACGTGCTGTTAAACGTCAGATAATAATAAACTCTAACATGACGGATAGTCTACAGAAATAAAAGTATATTTCAAGGTGTGATGACATTAAACAATCTTTTATTAACCGACCCACACCGGTTTTTATACTTGTTAGTGTCACGGTTTCCGCCTATGGCCACTAGGGACCACCCTTGGACTTTGTAATACCCTTAGTGGGCGTTCCCTCTCCATTCAGCCCACAGATGAGTTTAGACTCATTATTGTCTCGTTTCCCCATTGGTCCTTAGTTCTGTCCCCTTTGTATTTAGTTGTCCTGCTGTTAGTTTTGGTTTTCAGAGCATTAATGTTCTGTATGGTTAAGTGCCTTTCCCTGACTCATTCTACCTGTCCTTCATCCTCCTCTCGTTCTCCTCGTTCACCCTCTACTCGCCGTGGTTTTCGTCTGGCTGTTGAGCCTGTTTTGTTTCGTTGTTTTGTGTTCGTGTCTTGTGTCAATAAATACCATCATGGAAGTCCATGCTTGTACCTCCATTCCTACTTCTATGACAGAAAGCTCCGACCACCCACACGGTACAGCAGGCTTCCCCAGCTCGTCACTCGGAGTCGCCGATGTCTCCCTCTCGCTCCGAAACCAGCGAAGCCAAAATGGCGGCCCCATGGCAGCGGTAAGACGCCGATCAGCTCTTTCTCCTCGGTTTCCAGCGCGTCCACCAGCACATCCTGTTTATCCAGTGAATCTTCAGCCCCATGATTGTTCAGCCCCTGTGATCAGGCCAACCCACCTCCTCTCAGTCACCCAAGTCAGTCCAGCGCTTTCGCGCAGCCCAGTATTTCCTCTCAGTTCAATATTCTTTCTCAGCCCAATTCTTTCACTCAGCCCTGCGCCCTGTCTCAGTCCCGCGTTTCATCCCAACTTAGTCTTTCCTCTCAGTTCCCTGTTCTCTCTCAGCTCAGTATTTTTTCCCAGTCCAATACAGGTCAGACCCAGACAGCTCAGTTCAATAGGGCTTCTTTTAGCCCTGTCCAGGTCAGCTCAGCCCTGATCAAACCCGTCTCTCTCAGCTCAATCTTTCCTGATACCATGCACTCCGTCAATCCACCCCATTTCAGCAGTCCACCTCATTTCAGCAGTCCACCTCTTTTCAATAATTCACCTCTTCTCAGACCCTTAGTCCGCCCAGCCCAACTCTCTCTCTCTCAGCCCAACTCTCGCTCTCTACCCAACTCTCGCTCTCAGTCAAGCTCCCCTCTCTCAGCCGCTCCAGTCCAGCCTTACGCCGCTCCAGTCCAGCCTCTCGACTCTCTCTGCTGCCCCAGCCAGCCTCTCGACTCTCTCTGCTGCCCCAGCCAGCCTCTCGACTCTCTCTGCGGCCCCAGCCAGCCTCTCGACACTCTCTGCTGCACCAGCCAGCCTCTCGACTCTCTCTGCTGCACCAGCCAGCCTCTCGACTCTCTCTGCGGCCCCAGCCAGCCTCTCGACTCTCTCTGCTGCACCAGCCAGCCTCTCGACTCTCTGCGGCCCCAGCGTCCACGCCGGAGGTCCCAGCGTGCCGCTCCACGCCGGAGGTCTATGTACCGGCTTCAGCTCTCCAAGAGCCGGTTCCCGCACCGGCCGTCCAGTCTCCAGCTCCGGACCCAGAGCCAGTTACCGCACCGGCCTCAGCTCCGGACCCAGCGCCGGTTTTCCGCACCGGCCTCAGCTCCGGACCCAGCGCCGGTTCCCGCACCGGCCTCAGCTCCGGACCCAGCGCCGGTTCCTGCACCGGCCTCAGCTCCGACAGCGCCGGTTCCCGCACCGGCCTCAGCTCCGACAGCGCCGGTTCCCGCACCAGCCTCAGCTCCAACAGCGCCGGTTCCCGCACCGGCCTCAGCTCCAGACCCAGCGTTGGTTCCCGCCCTGACTCCGCCTCCAAACGCCGTGGCTCCCGTCCCGGCTCCGCCTCCAGACGCCGTGGCCCCCGCCCCTGCCTCCTCTTCTGCATGGCGATGGCCTCCTCCGCCTCCTCATCCACTGCCACCTTGGAGGACATGCTTTGCACTCCCTCGTCCTCCCCCCCTTCCGGTGTTCTGTGGGCTGGGAGGTCCGTTTAGGCGCCCCAGAGGGGAGCCATTAGGGTGGGGATCCTGTCACGGTTTCCGCCTATGGCCACTAGGGACCACTCTTGGATTTTGTAATACCCTTAGTGGGTGTTCCCTCTCCATTCAGCCCACAGCTCCAGCTGAGTTTAGACTCATTATTGTCTCGTTTCCCCACTGCTCCTCAGTTCTGTCCCCTTTGTATTTAGTTGTCCTGCTGTTAGTTTTGGTTGTCGGAGCATTAATGTTCTGTATGGTTAAGTGCCTTCCCTGACTCATTCTACCTGTCCTTCATCCTCCTCTCATTCTCCTCGTTCACCCTCTACTCGCCGTGGTTTTCGTCTGGCCATTGAGCCTGTTTTGTTTCGTTGTTTTGTGTTCGTGTCTTGTGTCAATAAATACCATCATGGAAGTCCATGCTTGTACCTCCATTCCTACTTCTATGACAGCATTATCGATCCAGTTGCTGGCTAACAAACTAGAAAATTAGGCTTGAATGTTACTCTCAAATCATCTCAACATAAAACCAATTAACTTCACCATCAAAAATACATTAATTTGAATTCAAACGAGGTTTGATTACAATATGTGACTTACTTTAGGAGTCCTTTCTAAATAAACTTTCCACTGTCACTGTCCATCGCTTGAGCTCACCAAGTTGCCTCAGCAGTCTCCAACGTCTCTCAGGGACCAACGCTCGTTCAGATGATTCCAGCCGGCATCTGTTTTGATTCTGTCAATATTTATCGGCAGACTGGGTCCGGGCCAGGGCTGCATCCCAGCACTAAAACTGTTTCAGAGTCAGCTGCTGTCTGGGTTTTTATTACTCCTCCGTTTTTTAACCTGTGTATGCAGTCTCTGTGTTTTCTCACCTATTTTTAATCCCATGGGTGAATTCCATATTGCCTCCCTAAATTTAAATGGAGCGAGGAGCCAGGTTAAAAGGGCCAACATTTTTGAAGTGGCAAAACAAAAACGTTTCAGTGTCCTCTTTCTGCAGGAGATGCACAGCGATGGGGGTAACGCTGTAGACTGGGCTGTAGAATGGGCTGTAGAATGGGATGGACATGTCTTTTTAAGTCATCACTCCTCGGTTAGTGATGGCGTTGCTGTCCTTTTCTCTAAACACTTCAGTCCAGTGACCTGCAACGTCACGGAGGTGATAAAGGGTAGGCTTTTGAAGGTTCGAGCTGTATTTGATGCTCATGTCTTTGTTTTCCTGTGTCTATGCACCGACCAACACGAAAGATCGGCTGGCTTTTTTATGCACTTTACTCAGAACGCTGCTATTCTGTGGCAGTGATGAGTTTCTGATTGTGGGAGGGGATTTTAATTGTACTGAACTTGACCTTGACCTTTGTACTTCTGGGCGCCCCTCGTGTGTGGCAGCCTGGTACTGCAGCTCCGCTCATTTATGAGCTTCTTTCTTATTTTCCACTTCTTATTCTTGTAACTTTTTACTTAACTCTTAGTAATTTAATTCTGACACCATGCACTACCGTTTTGTGCTAGTTCTGGTAATTTTTCTCTGGTTTTTCCCACTTTTTTCACCCGTGTTTGGAGATCCAGCACGTGGCTCCTTTGTCTACAGCCGTGATCAGCTGTTAGCTCTGCGCCCCTCAGTGGTGCTGCCAGCAGACAGACCCGACATCCCCAGCGAGTTGAGGAAAAAGAGACGGGGGTGTTGCATCAGTCCAAGGAAGAGACATTACAGACCATCTGTCCCTTCTGTAATCATGGGACACGTGAGATCTCTCCCCAATAAGATGGACGAGTTAACGACGCTAACACGATTACAGAGGGAATATCAGCAGTGTAGCCTCATGATGCTAACAGAGTCCTGGCTAACACCACTAACTCCAGACATGAGCTTGGCACTGCCCGGATACCAGCTGCTGCGGGCGGACAGGACGAGGGAGAGTGGTAAGAGGAAAGGTGGAGGACTGGCAGTGTTTGTGAACGACAGATGGTGCAACCCTGGGCACATCACGATGAAAGAGTAACTCTGCAGCAGAGACATTGAGCTGTTAGCCGTTAGCTAACAGGGACCGAGGGACTTCTCGCATGTTATTGCGATAACAGTGTATGTCGCCCCCTCAGCCAATGCAGAGGCAGCCTGTGACTCTCTTCATTCTGTGGTCAGCAGACTGCAAACACAATCTCCACGAGCCCTTTTTCTAATATCTGGTGACCTCAATCATGTGTCCCTAGACTCCACACTGCCCACATTCACCCAGTATGTGACATGCCCCACCAGAGACAATAAAACATTGGATCTACTGTATGACAACACAAAAGGGGCATACAGTTCATCACCTCTCCCTCCCCTGGGGAGATCAGATCACAGCCTGGTGCACCTTGTTCCTGAGTACGAGCCCCTAGTGCGCAGGGAGCCACCAGTCACTCGCACAGTACAGAGATGGTCGGAGGAGAGCGGGGAGGTTCGAAAAGACTGTTTTGAGTCTATTGTGTGGGGGGTGCTTTGTGATGACCATGGGGAGGACATAGACAGCCTTGTCACATGCGTTACAGACTACATCAACTTCTGTGTGGAGAACATTGTGCCCACCAGGACTGTGCGGTGCTTCTCCAACAACAAACCTTGGATTACACCAGAGATAAAAGCCTTCCTCAAGCAGAAGAAGAGGGCCTTCAAATCAGGAGACAAAGAGGAGCTGAAAAGGGTGCAAAGAGAGCTGAAAGGACTGATCAGAGAAGGAAAAGACAGTTACAGGCAGAAGATGGAAAACCAGCTTCAGCAGAACAATGTCTGGAGAGGCCTTAGAACCATCTCAGGCCACAAAGAACAGAGCTCTCTGTCGGTGGGGGGTGTGAGGTGGGCCAATGAACTGAATCACTTCTTTAACAGGTTTGATTCATCCAGGGTGCTGTCTTGAGCATCGGCTGCAGATACCCCCACCCCCACTGCTGCTGTTCCACCTCTGACACCTCAGACTCTTCACACGTACTCCACACACCCTGCTCACTGCTCCTCACCCCCAACTACAGCATCCAGTACACATCCAGCTCTCGGCTCCAGCCTGTCTCTCTCA